>JARFOD010078607.1:0-12762 GCA_031763545.1 Mopalia muscosa
AAATAAACATTTATTATGATGGCGGAAATAAAGCCGCTACAGGGGCTTGAAAATCCCGAATAAATAAGTGATAACAATTTGTCATGACTTAAGTAATAAATTTATTATGTTATAATTAACTAAGCCGAATTTGTATTTTTTATAACTATGTTTTTGTCTAAACTAGCATAACTATATCATAATTGATTTGACTACAGTGCATTTCAAGTGTAACACTGTGGAATATGTTCAATTAAATATGATTTTCGGTTTGATCGGTATAGAGATGATTATTCTATAGTGCGAAAGGATGTTGGTAGTTTGTTCCATACCCTGGGACCCTAGGATGATAGATTTGTTCTGTTGAAAGGTACGATGAAGTCAAACAAATTGTATCTCCTAGTATATTGTTGGCCTGATATCTTCCTCACCATGTAATTTAAAAATGTACCGGGGATAATTACTTGATTGCGAAAAAATTTATAACAAAGTTGTGGTACAGAATAAGAAGGGAAAGAGGAAATATTTTTAGGTTCTGCGTTTTCTAGTCCATTACACGGATTATGCATTTTTTGGACAAGGAAAAGAGGTTTCAGATGTGAAGGCTAGGTATTTGCCCAGAGTGTGATACCGTAGATAAGATATGGATATATTAGTGAGTAATACAGGATAAACAGTGATTTTTTATTGATATATTTTTTATGTGATTAATGACGCCACTGTTACTTGGGATCTTCTTGCCGATGATATATTGCATCATATAGCTGAGCATAGAAAGTGTATTAATATAATTCTTTCACATAGCAGTGAGGACTTATTTACAGAAAGTCTCAAAGTTAGTTATCACCATTTTTAGAATCAAAATTACTCATTTCATATATAAAAGCAACTATTGGCCACCATTGTCATTAAGTCTATGGTAGAATAAGTTATTGTACCTGCAGGGTCACCACGAATTACGTCAGGGGCGGGGCAAGGAGCGAACTCTCCTTTGTCAATGGCTGCTTGTCCAAGAATTACACCAGGTTTAATGTCTTTAAACTTGATCTTGACGGCTTTGGCTGCGGCAACAGCATGACTGTAAGTATCTGAATAGAAAATTGTGTTTGTAGCTTTTGGAAAGTATAGCAAGGTAATGTAAAGTTTCAGAGAAGCTACTAGATCTGATTCCGAACTAAAAGCACATGACTGTCATCCCACCATAAGCTGAGTGAGCGGGGGTTTGTTGGTTTGATTGGGTTATAAGGTCGTACTTTAAGCTATTTCACTCATATGATCGCGTGTCAGCCCAATGGGCTAAAGGACCATAATTCGAAGCCACTGCTAACAAACAGAAATTAAGACAAACCAGGACAAAGATTGGATAATCAAATGAAGTAATAATGTTGCCATTTAGCTCTGAGAGCAGCAGGACAAACAGAAGCTCTGCTCCACCGCCCGAGAGTGGATGGACATAAAGTACACAACTGTAAAACAACAACTACTATACCGTGTGTTATTTTTAGTGAAATAAGTTCTCAGGAGAAGGCTATCTGTCTGTCATCATGCTATAATAATATACACATAGTATCAAATATGTAGCGATACCATGTTTATATTCTTATATAGTTTCACATATACAGCAAAGCGATGTTTATATTCATGGTATCACATATATAACATAACCATGTTTATATTCATGGTATCACATATATAACATAACCTGGGGCCACTTTCACTAAATGACGTACGACAATAAAATAGCGTACGATATTTTTACGCTATAGTTTAACATGACGTAATATTTGTCGTACGACGTTTTGTGAAAGTGGCCCCATGTTTGTATTCATGGTATCACGTATATAACACAACCATGTTTATATTCATGGTAGCACATATATAACATAACCATGTTTATATTCATGGATTCAAATATAGGCTATATAGAATAGGGATATAGAAAAAGACAGTTAGTTCACGACACAGCGTAGCTGAAATATCACTCAATGTGACATAATAGACTAATCAATCAATCAATCAAATATAGCAATGGCATAAGACCACATTGAAAAAAGCCCAACACAGCTTAGTGACCGCTAAATGACAATG
Source organism: Mopalia muscosa (assembly GCA_031763545.1). NCBI lineage: Eukaryota > Metazoa > Mollusca > Polyplacophora > Chitonida > Mopaliidae > Mopalia > Mopalia muscosa. The sequence continues at coordinate 2,068 of JARFOD010078607.1, forward strand.
TTGCAGGATATATTATAGCTGTGATGGCAAAACGTAATCACAAATGTGTTTTTTTTTTCGGACAAAACATCCTACAAAGAGCTGGAGCCTGTATTGCTTAAGTGAAAAGTAATAATCAAAAGAGAAAAATCCTTGTTGTGGGCTAGAATATATGTATTCCGTAAGTAAGTAACACTAGATTACATGTATTACAACGTGGAAACAGTGCACAACTTATTAATTAAATTTTATCGAAAAGTTCCTTGAACAAATATCACAAACCTGCCAGAATCAGTCCAACTGGTTGTCCGAAGTAACTAACACGTTCACAGGCAAAAATCTGAAACAGTACGGTACAGGTTAATCACATTAGCTTACATCCTTTGATATCGAGATATTATTTTTGCGGTGTAAATAAAAGTACAAAGACTTGGTATATAGAAAAAAGTTTGAGTACCTCCTCTGTGCCAAAGATACCAAGAAAATTGTTTTGCCCTGGGACATCTTTTGCAGTTATAACTTGACGCGCACCTGGCATATTCTGAAATAACAATTGGATAAGTTAGTCAATGGATATAAATGTACTATTTAATATAAGTTGCACAATAAATTATTCTACTCCAGAAACGCTATTGGAAATATCGAAGCTTATCTATTATATTACAAACTGTACTGTTACATTACAAAGCTCAATGGATTTTACAGCAAAAAAAGAAGCTATAAGGGTTTTAAATACTTTAATTTCTTGACAATCCAAATTTTTTGTGTTACTTTCCCAGCTTATCAATGCAACTTAGACAGATAAAAATGACAAAGGCCATCGCATAGCCATTGCTTCTATATTTGTGTAACTGTACGAGGAAGTCAACTAGAAGACTAGACTTAAATGCCTCTATACAAGAAAACTAATACTTCATACCAGAGCTGCGGAGGCATCAATACTGTCGATAGCTGCATTAGCCTGTGTGCTGAGGAAGAAGGCAGCGTGAAGTTCACCAAATTGTTCCGGTATGTCATTGACATACTGAGCCTCGCCAGACGCCTACAATGTTGAAAAAAAAATTACTGGTGACAAGTCTGTAAACAAGACCACATATGTAAGATTTATAAATATACCAGTATCTCCTTAATTTGGGCGGGTGGTTGGAGGGAGCAATCTTTTGCCCAGGTTCTTTCTGAGCTAAAGAGGAACACGAAGCCGATATGTTTGTGATGCCCTTGTATTTTTCTGTTAGTGTCATGTATTTCTCCTTTGATGTTTTTGTTTGTTACCTAGCTGTGGTGTCGGGGTGGTTTATTCCATCCATTGGACTGGCACGCCGTCATGTGAGTGAAATAACCTGAAGTACGGCGTTAAAACCCTATCAAGCAAACAAACAAACCTCAATTTGGCACAACGACAAACGATTAACTATGGTTAACCTAGTTCTTCATGTAAATGTATAGTATAACTTCTAAGAGCAATACCGCAAGTATATACATTACATCAATAGGCCCATGTTAGGAATTATATCCAGTTGAGAAGCGGGCGGTTCTGATATACTCTCAGAGATATATACAGAGGCGGCTGGAAGCCCAACTCTTTTTCAATGCTTTTATCTTGAGTTCTGTTGTTGTTCTGACCTTTTTTAAGTTGGGTTTGGGTCGTTTAGAGTGAATATAGACAGTATTCTCGTTATTTTCGATTTTACGCTTTCTTATTCTGAACATATTATAGTTAAAAAACTTCATGATCGTCAAAATATTTTTTTTTATTGCTTTCAACTTGGGGAGCTGTTTCATCAATTTTCTATCAGAAGCCAAGGGAATGTCGGCAACGTAGATTTCAGTCTTCTTTTTTATCAGAATTCCGTTGAATGAGGGGTCTATTCACAAACATTTACTGCAAGCGATTTTGGAGTTAAGTATGAGGGTCGGGGTTTGATTCGTGGACGGGTCTCAGCCATTGATGGCTTTCACCTACGGAAGTTTTGTGACTTCTATACAAGACTATTTTAGTAACATAACAGCCCTCAGATTAAGAAACTATAATTAATATACTATGTCAAAAAAGAAACGTGAAATGTCACAAGAATGTGTTGAATTTTAAAAAAAATGTGTAATGGCCATCAATGATTATGTTCGAAAATGCTTCTGGAATGGGACTTCATGGCCAACTACACTAAAAAAAGTAATAATAACGCGCGTTGCGATGCGTTTCAGTGAAGTTTTGTTTTAAGCGACATTAAATATCCACACTTTGACGAATGCAAATGAAACTTGGCGCAATTGTGTGGTGTTGGGTATTTAAAGCTGCAATTCTGGCAATGGTGTGCATTTCTCATTTCACTGACACGAGTTACAGCACGCAAGAACTTAACCTTGCCAATCGAAACAGAGCGATCATCTGTTGTAGTATCGTGGGGTTTAAAACTAACACGAAATGAATTTTAAAATGGCTAACTGTATTCTGGTGAAAGCACAAGTTACACAAAAGTAATACACAGTTAGTGATGACGTCAGTATCACGTGCGCGATAAAAATAACTGATGTAGCCCAATATAGCACATTCACGTGTACTGTTTGACAGTCACTATACTACATTCCTCCCCTTGTTAAGTACTGGGAGTAAAACACGCGAGGTTCATGAATTTAATTTGACAAAAAATCAATAAATTCACAAAATGTGATTTGACTCTTAATTAACGCGTAATTCCAAGTCCAAAGAAATCAGCATTTGATGTTTGTTATCGTATCTAGAACACAAATGCTGATAAGGTAATTCAGCTTGAAGTTAAAGTGCAGAAACTCACTGATTCATCAACTTTACTAAACAAATTTCAATGTATTGTTTTGAACTATACATTCTTTATCTTTAGTGTTCTAATCAGTGAGTTCTAATTCACAGATCTAGTCTTTGTGGCACTTTGCGAACAGGATTTCGCCTAGGTGCGATTGGTTTCTGAGACACTCTGGTAGGTTTCGGAGACGTTCTCTACGGGGCATTTGGAGATAGTGGATTGTTTGACACAACCGGCAAAGTCTCGGGTACCGTTCTGGTTATGGGAACAAGCTCTGTCACAACACAATCAGGTATCTTAGGTGGTACAAACTCAGTTGCGTTAGCATCAGTTAGGCTACACTTGATGGTAGCAAATGGTCAACATGACCATAACGAACACGACCACCTGCTCTAACAAAGAATGTTGAAGTTCCTAGTTTCTTTGTTGTCATATCAGGGTTCCCTCCACGGAAATTACGAACACGGACCGTTATTTAACACGGCTCCTGTCATGTTGTTGAGATTCCTGCTTAGCCTCAACTAACTTAACAGTGTAAGGTTTGATGAGACTAAAACGATTTCTAAATTGTATAGCAACAAAACAATAGCCAGCTTGTGCTCTAGGCTAATTGAGTGATCTTTATATTTGGCTTCCAACACTTGTTCTATCAGCGCCTGTCCATATGCACCTTACACCATTTCTTTCAGTAAATCTGCACTAGTACACGGAGGATCGTTGTCTGATACTAAGAAAATATTGTTCTTAATGTCTCTATGGTCTTAGACGATGTTGTAATAACAGGAATCTCTACACAGATATATTTCGCTGCCACAGGTAAGTCGTCCAGGTAAGTAAAGTAGAAAATTTCCCCTTCTTTCCCTTCAGGGAAATCACCCAAGGGACATCTCGATAATGCGTCCGCATTAGTGTGATCACAAGTTTATGCTGATAAGCTGACAAAATCAATGCCCAGCTCTGTAAACTTGCAGCCGCCAATGTCGGCACGGCTGTGTGGGGACATAATTTGTTAGGTGTTTATGGTCAGTCTTTAAGGTAAATGTTCTTCCGTAAAGGTATAAATTAAATTGTTTTACTCCAAATATAATTGATAGAGCTTCTTTCTCCACCTGTGAGTAGCTCTTTTCGCTTCTATCCAGTGTTCTGGATGCACATGCTATAGGTCTGTCGGCCCTATTGATCAATGTGTGATATCACAGCTCCTATTCCATGCGATGATGCGTCACAAGCAAGTTTAAGGGGTTTCTTGACACCGTGATGAATCAACAGTGAGCTGTTCAATAATTTAGCTTTAGTCATCGAAAGGTTGTTCACATGTCTGTGGCCAATTACAATCTTGATGTTTATGTAACAGTTCATGCAGAGGCTGCATTGTAGTAGACAAGTTGCTCAGAAACCTCCCATAGTAGTTTATTAGTCCCATAAAAGACTTTAATTCTGTTACATTAGTTGGAGAGGGGGCTCTATGAATAGCCTCTACTTTATCTGCCAACGGATGGATTCCTTCACGATCCACACGATGTCCTAGATAGTCAACACAAGATTTCATGAATGAACATTTTTCGAACTTCAGACGAACACCATATTTTTTCAATCGAAGACAAACTACGTCCAAAAGGTTTTTGTGTTCCTCTATTGTAGCTAAACTAATCAGAATGTCAAGTCGACAGTTCACATTCCCCAATCCCATTTTACTCTGAAATATGACTGGCGCAATAGTTCTTGAGATTTCTCATCAAGCTCGAGTTGTTGATATGCACTGGCCAAATCCAGCTTCGTAAACACAGTACTTCCCGACAAAGTGGCAAAATATCCTCAGCATTTGGAAGTGAAAATTGTTGGGACTCAACACAATGATTCGCTGTCACCTTGCAATCGCCACATATTCTAATGGAACGGTCGGCCTTAGGTACCACGACGACTGACGTACCCCTCTTTGAATGGTCGACCTTGAAAATAAAGTCATTCGCTTCTAAACAATCTACTCCATCTCTTTATGCGTACATTACGGACCCACATGTAGGTTTACAGAAAATTGGTTGTGTGTCTTTCACAAATCTAATTTCTGCTGTAAAACTTTTCATTTTGCCAAAACCCTCTTTAAAAACCGATGGGAACCTTTGTGACAGGTTATTATAGTCTAGCTCCTGTGGAGACACTGATAAAATATTCTTCCAGTTAAGCTTTAACTTTCGAGCCAATTTCGGACTAACACAACTGGGCTATTGCTGTTGACAACAACAACAACAGGCAAGGTCACTCCTGATCATCATATTTCACTCAGACATGTAATTGACCAATCAAAGACAACCGTTTACCAGAACATGTTTTGAAAAGAACAGGTGAGTTTTCTAGGGGACAGTTTTGAAACTTATCAGTGTACAACTGCTCTTAAATAATTGAAACTGCGGCACCTATATCAACTTACACGCAAACAAGTTTCAGACAGGTGGCCAGTGCCGCCCACCACATCGAAAACACGGCTTAAAACTACTTTTCTGGTTTTGTGTCTTGAAATCACAATTAAAAACTTGGTTTGGCCTGATTTCCACGTTTTGCCTCGTTGACCTTTTTATCCCACCATTTTGATTTATTTTGAGACAGTTTTATTTACAGAATGGTTGTCAGTGCTTGGTCTGAATGCGGTTGAGTTCTTTTCAGCTAATTTCATAGCTTGGACTATGTCAATCGTTAGAGTTAATGTCAAATCTGCCGTAGCCAACATTTTTTTTGTGTGTGGCCTCATTAGCAAGTCCTAGCACGAAAACATCTCTAATAGCCTCTGTTAAAAATAGCAGTTAAATGTCTTTTCGCCTCTTCAAATTCACTTAGCCTACCTATCATAGCAATTACTTTAAGACACACTTTTCCCCTAAGTTGATTTAACTAAAGCTTCAGTCAGTCCGAGATCACAGCTCGTCGCCAGAATGTAATATGGGTGGGTTTAAAACTAACACGAATTGAATTTTAAAAATGGCTAACTGTATTCTGTTAAAAGCACATGTTACACAAAACGTAACACGAAGTTTGTGATGACGTCAGTATCACGCGCGCGATGTAAACAACTGATGTAGCCAAAAAATAGAACATCCAGGGGTACTGTTTAACAGTCACTATACTACAGCCTCCTGTTAGGTAAATCGCAATCCGAAGTTGCAAGGCACATGAGGGTCAGACAGATAACTATTTCACGTGTCTTGTCTTTGAAACAGGTTCAGCCATTCCAATCTACAGTAGAGCGGCACCAACGTGGTAGACCTCGCATTACAACTACAACACAGGATCGCTACATCCGCGTCTATCACTTGGGTCACCGAACTACCACAGCAAAGAACACTGCTTGACAGGGACGTCGTTTGAGACCGTTGTCTGCACAAACCATTCGGACTTCGAGAAGAAACTGGTTTACGGACTAAAAGACACTGCTTTGGTCCCGTTCTGCAACGCCAACATCGACGTTTAAACTTTCGCTGGTGCACCAATGTACAGGGCTGGAACTTAAGAAACTGGCGACGAGTTTCTGTTTCTTTTTACAGAGACATGATGGACAACAAGGCGTAAACAGGCAAACAGCTGCACCGCCCAAGTTGAGGCACTGTCATGGTGTGAGGATCATCTCCTACACAAATAGTAGTGAATTGGTATTTGTACAAGTAATCTGAGAGCTGTTCGCTATCGGGATGAAATTCTGCGGCCTCGGTATGGAACGACAGAGAACTCCTTCAGCAGGACAATGACAGACCGCATACAGCCGTTTAACAGTGGATTATGGAGGATAAGGTTGCCGTGGCCATCAAGATCGCCAGATCTCAGCCCTGTTTCGGACGAACAGGACAGACATTTACGCCAGCGTAACCAATCGTCTCAGACGCTTCCACAACTGCCCCATGCAGTGTAAGAAGAGGTGTCGCACAACGATTGCAGCTCACGGTGGCCACGCGAAAATGCTGTTAATTTTCACTTTCTAAAAGACACAAAACTTATGCATTGCTATCAGCTTTGGGAGCTGTGTCACTCTCCTATCAGAGGGGTAGTGAATGTACGCTATCTAGACTCCAGATGACTAACCTTCTGTTTTGTAAAGGCCTGCTGGCTGAGTGGTCTAGGTAGACTGCATGTACTTCTGGCATTCCGTGCCTAACTCTGAGGGTCGTGGGTTCGATTCCCGGACAGGTTTCAACCTACACAATTTTCTGAGCAGGTATATGTTCGAACTAAGAAAGTGTTATGCCAAAATAACGAAAATACACAATGTATTGACTTCAGCACCCTCATGCGGCGCTCTTCGGTGACGTATACGCCTCCACTACCATCGGTTTATAGCGAGACTATTACCACATACTTGTAACTTTAACTTTGCTAACGCCAAAACCTATTGAATTATCCGAGTCTAGTACTTCTCTGAATTTTTATATCAGGTAGAATTATTACCGTACAGGTTTGAACCAAATTATTCTAAGGAAGACGTCAGGAATAAAGTAAAAGAACGGTGGATACAGCAGTGTCTAGGCCTAGAAGCGAATACGTATCCTCATAGACTTTTATTATACAGTCAATATGCAGACTTAGGCGCACGGAAGACAAGTCTTGGCATGGTATAATGACCTGAAATGTCAGTTCTAATAACTTGAAAACGTAAAAATCAATACGAAGATGCCTTCAAAATGGAAAGGATCGACACATGTGTTACATATCAGAAGGGGCCTACTAACTTTCTGAACTATCTGTATTGATACTGGGCTGGGAATCGATGAAAAGCTCAGTGTTTTCTCTCGTTGTTAACTAGCTGAACCCAAAGCAAAACTGCCCTGCCTTTCTGTCTGGAAAGCCCTCTATCCACACGGTATACAACAATCGTTGTCTTTTGCTAGCTTTAAAAGGCTCAATTCGTGCTGTAACTCGGATAGCACAAAATGTTTTAAACACACTCTCAAGTTCTTTGATCTGTCAAATTGACTGGCAAATCTTTGTTTCTGATTTTTATCTCTGAAGAAACAGTGAAACGGAATTTATTCTTGCAATAACCAATTCATAATTTTCACATCAAGGTACTCGCACGAAGGAATAAATTCTGTCTTAAATGAGACGTTCATACGTTTAACACTGCAAAAGCATACGATATGTTGTAGGTTACAAGCATCGCGTACTTCACTTCCGGTTCGTTAGTTTTTAATTACTGACTAAATGTTAATTAGTTCCTGGATTTGAGGGTTGTTATGTTACTTAAATACTAAGTATAATCGACTAAAACCCATTGTGAAACCGCGTGCCTTTTCTTTTAACCCATTGGGCTGGCACACTGTGTGAAATAACCTGAAGTATGCAGTGAAACCACACTCAAACAAATCAAATACAGTTGAAAACATAAGGATGAACCTACATACTAAATGCAGTGGATGTATCCAACTCTCCCTTTGAAATGGTTGATTCACGTGTAGCGCCGTGCTAAAGCGCATTTTACTTCTACGAGAGAATGTAACTATTCATAGTGACTCATTCAAACCGCTATGTGAAGTGTTTCGCTTGTAGGAAAAATACAGTTTGCTAGTACTACAGGCAGCTTAACTCGATTAGAATATACTACTATCCTCTCTACCAACAAGACATTTGATAATTTATAATGATTTCATCATGAGATTCTTTTATGACATCTGTTTGTCACCAAACAAAATAATGTTCATATCATTGCCACATGTACCAAAGTGGTTTGGCCTATATCATGAATCGAGGTGTCAGGCGTCTGTTGAACAAATTGCCGGATATAAAAATACTTTTTACACGCAGTTTAAGGATTTATTACCTGAATTGGAGCTAGCATTTTTGGCGTTGGTTGTTTTTGTGGGAATTCCGATTCTTTTCTTTCGAAGTCCTGTTCTCCAGACGACACAGGTCGAGTTAACAGATCGGCACCACTGGATAAAAGGGGGGTAACTCTCTCCTTGTTCACGCCAAGTAGAAACTACAAAAATCGAACCTTAAAATATGATCAAGGTATATGATATTGTTTGATCCTGTTGAACGGTCTTGAAATCCTTGTCCGATATACGCACACACCGGACATTTAATGAAAGATATTTTTGTCCAGAAACAAATATAAGCCATTTAACAAAGTCAAAGCCATTTCCTAGAAATGAAAGGTAAAACGATTAACGTTTATTCGTGTCTAAATGCAAACTTACCAGACAGAAGAGAGAATCAAAAATAGGAAAAACAGTACAACAATCAAATACCACTTATTGCCAGGACACACAATAATGTTAATTACCTTATAGAATAGGTTAACGGCCAGATCTCGTCTATATTCCGGGGATGCCAAAACTGGGTCAGAGGTGGGCTTTAGTTCAGATCGTAATAAGGCCAACGCCTCTGGAACAATAATATTTAGTTTCCTATAACGTTGGTTCCAAAAATGGCACACCTGAACAAAATTGGTAAGATATAGGCGTCTAGGGCAAAACTTTTTAAACAAATTAGCTCAGCAAATGGTGTAATCGTTTGTTTGCTCATATACATAATATTGAAAGATAATGTTTCTTACGTTTGACGACGTTCTGATCCTGCAGCGACTTGCCGATTAGAAAATCTTCTGTCTTCAGGGCATGATTCTGGAAACCAAAGAAGCAATGCTATGAACTCTTAGAAATAATGGTCCTTTGGTGGGTTCTCTAGAAACTAGGATGGTTCTATACGGTATCATTACCACAAAAACGGTTCTTTGGCAGAGCAAAAAAGGGAAAAAATACTTGGATCAGTTGCTGCTAGGGTTCCATACAGAATCACAAAGGGTTCAACAAGAGCCATAATTGAAAAGTATGTGTCGCGGAGTGATTAGAACTCAACTAACAAAGTGTAAACAATTTCTTGAAAAACCAAAGACCAAGATCACACAGTGTGTAAACAAAATTTGTCCATCAAAAAAACAAAAACATTTTAAAATTAGTTATTTTAAAACTTTGCATGGTAGTATGGTATTATAGAAGGAAAGTAAAACTAGATTTAATAACAATGAAAAAAGACTAAAAAAAGGAAAGCGATAATATAAACAGAACAGTATTGTCTTACGAATGAAGCATTAACTCCTCCAATTACTATGGCTGGTTTACCCAAAACTTGTTTGCTTCCTGTGTATAATTTGAACCGAAAACCCGCGTTGATGTAAGCATGGGCATTCTGAAAAAGACATAATACAGGGGCTGTGTAGGCTGATCGAAAACTTTGCGAGTTTTTCTATGGAAAATGTCTTATTCGTACTGCCATTGAAAACAGTAAAAAAAGAGAATAAAAATACAGATATGCACTTCAGGTCAAATGGCTTAACTATCGCCCAAACCAGGGTTGTGTAAAGGCAGATTCTTTCGATACAATTTGTATAGTAACGACTTTTGGAGATCCCCGTTATTTATGGCTTTTTTATTGGTCGAGAAAAAGGTCGACCAATCAAAACTCCGTGAATAAGTTATAATCCTGGACATCTACTCCTGAGAAGACACCTTAACACATCCCCTTGTTAAAGTAGGATGTACATTGAGCTGCAGAACCCATTCAACATTAAAGTCCAGTTTTACAAGTGAATGTGTTGCGGACTGAAGTTAGTCATTTGACCATAGCAGGGTTGCCCTCTGAAACTAACTGGCTTGTTATGAATATAAAAAAATAAACCAATTGTGGTTTGTTGAATTTAAACGAACCTGCGATCTGGGCATGACTTTAAATGATCTGAAGTAATCTTGGGCATCTTGTTTGAAGAGTTTAAGAGCTAAAACGACTTTACCCGTCATGTTCATCGTCATCACGTTCACCATAGGATAGTCAAGTCTCGAATCAGTCAGGCAGTCTGAAGAAGAGGAATTCAAATCGTTAAATTATCAAGGAATTTTACTCCACCATGATTCTCATAGCTTTAGCTATTTTACAGGTACCGGGGGGGGGGGGGGGG
>JARFOD010078618.1:0-20104 GCA_031763545.1 Mopalia muscosa
ACAGGACATCACAAACAAATCTGCTTCCTGTTACCCTTTAGCTCTGCGAACACCAGGGCAACAGAAAGCAACCTCTTCTCGCCTATTACGATCGACTGAGGAAGCCAAGGGAGTATTCTTCAGGGCCATGGCCCACCCTCCCCCTCACGGGGCAGTAAGATTAGTAGACCGGCACACTATCTATTAAACCATGGTCACGACCATAAGCGAAAGAAATCCCACTCGACGTAATTTGCAGCAAATGTTTAGTTTTACGGAGTTCTTTAATGTTATTGGCATTAAAGAAATACCGAATAATCACAAACCGCCAGTGACACCAAAAAACATACAGGCTTTATGTTGCACTTCGCTCCGACAGCCCCAGGGCAACCAGCAGCTCTCTACATCATCCCGCAACAAATGCAAAGTAGATTTAACACGCCAAAAGGCACATTCCCTGGTTTACCTTTGGGTATAGTTGTGCAAGGTGCATCCATTCAGGTAGAACCAGGGTTCGTTGGTGTAGGAGAGGCGGGCGTCACTCAGAAGTCTGTGACAGGTGTCCGTCTGTATCACCGATGAGCGAGGGGCGGGCACTATCATCACATTACGGGTATCTTAAACAAAAAATATTTATTAGTTTTTATTGACTTTTATAATTACCGCGTAAAAGTTGTACACATGCGGTCTACAATATTAGAATATATTAAAGATTTTAGAAACGAAAACAGTCCACATTTATTGTTTGTTTGTTTGTTTTGATTGGGATTAAACCGTCCAACTCAAGGATATTTCACTTATATGACAGATTGTCCACTTCACACTGCACCTAGCCTTATCCCTGTGCAGGAGCCACAATATGTGACAAGCTCATATACCGGATAATCGACAGGCGGACTTGATCCGGTGAACGGTACATCGAAGCAGGTTCGGTTTTGTAAGTGCACTCGCTACCACTAAACCACGACCCCTACATTAATTGAGACAAGCACAACCAGAAAATGTTCAGTATTTTGCTACGTTTAAAAAGAAATTTTCCTGCAGTGCACTGTTAAAGACCGCATATCTTCGCTAAAAAAGGTTTGTTTGTTTGATTGGGGTTTAACGTCGTACACAAGGGTATTTCACTTATATGACGACGTGGCAGCCAAATGGGCGATGTAAATCACCCTCGACACCGCTGGCAACAAACAAAGACAGGACGGGACAACAACAGGACGCAATACAGACACCACAAACAGATCGGCGTCCTGTTCCCCTTAAGCTTTAAGTGCACGAGGTGGTGAAAATTGGAATTGATTCGCTGGCCTTTCAAAACATATATCTGATATTTCTTCGATTTTTTATAGACACATAATTCACAATAATATAACTCATTCATTCTTTCCTGGCGTTTAAATAAAGTTTTGTTTGAGTCTCTCGCCCGAGTTGACCCGTAAAAGGTATCTCCCTTTGCAATAATAAGATTGAAAACCGTCAGAAAAGAAATATTGAAGATAGGTAAAATACAAGTTATTGTATCTATAAACAAAATCAGAGAAAAATCAGATATATGTTTTAAGAGGCCGGCAGTAGCGGCGGTTTAATTTCCAACTTCAACCACTAGTTGAGATAGACGTAGGGCTAAGACGGAGGAATTAGCCCTATACATTGTGATACATTCATCCAGCCGCCCTGGCTTACATATAGTTATTTCAATATATAGACGTTAAACTGCCAACAAAATATCGTTCGGAGGGGTAACAGTTTTTTGACATTTTACGCGGTCACTCTTCACCAATGAAAGTTAACAAGAAAGTTTCTTTCCAACTGCCTGCATCTGCACGGTCTTCAGAAATTATGTTTTACAGTTGATCTCTATGCAACAATATTGTTCTTCATATCAGGCTACACGAAACGGTTAACAGAGTTTTATGCAAGTCAACTGACCCGGGTACCGGTATTGCAGTAGTGTTGATAATGTATTAAATTAAACTCGTATTTACACACTATTTTCAACATGCTTTAATACTAGATATTCAAAATGCTTTAAACAAAAATGTTATAATTACCCGATTAGTTTTAATGTGTAAAAGACTGTGTATAAAATAAAATTAAAATGCATACCAGGGATCCATCGATGGAGCGCCGGATAGAAGAAATAACACGCACAAATTACTACAAATATCCCCTTTAAGATGCGGTTCTTGTAGCAGAGGGCCGCTTGAAACGGTTCCATATTCTTTTGCTTGCTCAGGAGCTGAAAAATTTCGCAAAATAGTTCTTTAAAATATCTTACAACCTGTAGGAACTATTCCATTTCGGTAACTGTGTCTTTTTGGGGGTTTGAGAGAACACTGTTAAAGAATGTACAGCTGTCTTGTCATGGCTTGGTCAACGTACTCGTTCTCACACGAATGTGGGCGTGTCGATCATGTTAGGCGAAATCACGAATTGATCCGAGATTCGCATGCTATCTAAACCTGGTCACTTGTCAGTCACAGTCATTGCCGTACAATGAAATTTACAGGTTACAGGTTTTAAATTTCGATGGGGCATTCAAGCGAAATATATATTTATGCTTATTCGCCCCATAACTTTACATTGAGCTGACTTGACTGCTAATTATATAGATATATCAATATGTTATCAATTAATTGTTGAATAGCTATAGGTATATGCTAAATATATATATATATTTATATATATATATGTTAAGTCACCAATGTCAGTAGATGGAGGTATGTTAAAAGATATAGGGCTTAGGAAAAGTATACAGGGTGTTATTTTACATGGTTAAAAATGTACATAAAATATATATCATAAAAGTCTACGCGAACGTAGAATAAAAGTAAAGAGAGCATTTTAAACCTTGGATCTATTCTTTGTAAGAGGATTTAAAATAGATTCTGTGGTTAAAACATTCATTCCTAAAGAGCGGAGTTTAAAAAATAAAACATGCCGCTCAGCATTATATCTGGTGCATCTAAAAAGGAAGTGGTGTATATATCATCTAAAACGAGGCAGTGTTCTCCGATGAGAATTTAATCGGAGATGACCTGATAAAATACGATGAATGAATGTTTCTGATTTTCTATACTTGATGATGGAATATGTACAAATACTACAGAGGGTTGTAATTAAAAAAAACAACGGCCTTTGTTTGAGGTATTCCATTTCTGCTGCCACATAGATTTAAATTTAGGTTTCATATCTGTCATGATGTCTGAAACAGATGCAGGTACAGTTATCGATACATCAGGTAATGAGAGGGAACTCTTCGCTAGGCGATCAGCCATCTCGTTTCCAGGAATTCCACTGTGTCCCGGAACCCATTCAAACGCGACTTCAATGCCTTCATAAAAAAGAGTGGTAAGAGTAAATAAAATTTCGTATAAAATTGGAGAAGGTCTAGGCCAATAAAAATGTTGCAAAGCTTTTAGTGAACTAAGAGAGTCAGATAAAATGACTGACTTGAGAGGTTTAACATCTAAAATCCAGCTTAAGGCCAATTTAATAGCAATCAGTTCAGCATTAAAGACCGAAATGGTGTCCGAAAGGCGATAAAATGCTGAATATTTGAGTTCAGGGACACAATAGGCTACACCAGCATGACCAGTATCTGGACACATAGACGCATCCGTATAAATTTGTAAATAATTGGTCCAGTTTGAAGATATATGGTCTATAGAACAAAGTTTAATATAATTAGGATGGTCAGATTTTTTTACTTTAAGTTCAAGCTCAGTTGAAATAAAAGGTGTAACTAAATTCCAAGGTGGAAACGGAGGAATAATTGGCTGTAAAATATTATTAACATTGATCGAAAGATCAGAAAATAAATTAAAGCTCCGTATGCTAAACGGAATTCGCTTAGCCGAAGAATATAAATTATCAAAAAATGAAGGTTGTAGTACGATACTGCCAGAGTTATTGATAGAGGATTTGAGCTTTAAAGCAAATTGTACCGTACGTATTTTCCGACGTATGTCGAGAGGAAATTCCCCGCACATTACCTGAAGTACATTGGCTGGAGTAGACTTCATGGTTCCAGTGCACAGACGTAGTGCCTGGCACTGGATCGAGTCGAGTCGCTGCTTGATGTTATTGCAGGCGGACTCGTAAGCCTCACAGCCAAAGTCTAGACGTGCTCGAATAAAGGCACGATATAATATGAGTAGACATTTTTTATCAGCCCCCCAGGCAGTGGATGACACACAACGTAAAAGATTTAGCGAAGACTGACATTTGTCAACCAAATAATCCAGATGAACTTTCCAAGTCAGGCGTTTATCAAAATGGATACCGAGGTATTTAAAAGAATTGCAGCATTTAATACGTGTATTGTTTAAGGAAAGTACAAGAGGTGATGGTATGCGTTTATTCGTAAAAAGAACTGCTTCTGTTTTAACGGTAGAAAAACGAAAACCCCATTCCCTAGCCCATTTAGCAATATCATTTAACCCTCCCTGTATATTTTTAACTACTAAACCAAAATGTCTAGACGAAAACCAAATAGCTTTATCGTCCGCAAATAAAGAACAAGATAATTTAGGATTGAGTGAAAGAGGTAAATCGTTAATCATAATTGAAAAAATTGTCGGCGAAATCACACTGCCTTGGGGGACTCCGTTTGCAATAACATATACCTTACTATAGGCGTTACCAATGCGGACTTGTAATCGTCTATTTGACAGAAAAGCACGAACCCACCCTAACATTTTTCCCCCTATACCCATTTCCCTCAACTTAACCAGAACACCCCCTCGCCACACCATGTCATACGCCTTCTCTATATCTAAAAATACAGCAAGTAAAAATGATTTGTAAGATAATGAATGACGTATGGAATTCTCTAGAGTGGTAATATGGTCCGCTGTACTTCTGTTTTTGCGGAAGCCACTTTGGAAAGGTGAAATAACATTGTGTTTGTCTAGGTACCACACCAGGCGGTTATTCACCATCCTTTCCATTAATTTACAAAGACATGATGTGAGGGCAATAGGCCGATAAGAAGAAGGATCAGAAGGATATTTACAGGGTTTTAAAACTGGTGTTATAATAGCTTTAGTCCAAGAAGCGGGTAAAATCATAGAAGACCAAATAGTATTAAAAAGTAGTAAAATAACGTTAAGAGCACAATTTGGTAATTTTTTTAACAGCTGGTTACTTATACCGTCTTCACCTGGCGACGTGTTTTTTGTAGACGACAAGGCTATTTGTAATTCATATATTGTAAAATCTTCATTTATTGTCATGTCATCATAAGCTATATTCTCTGGCAATTCAGATTCAACTTTTTGTTTATGCGGTAAAAATTCTGGCTCGTAATTATTGTCACTACTCACATGGGCAAATCTTTCAGCCAAGACTGAGCATTTTTCTGCGTTGGTCACGAATTTATCATTTACAGTTTTTAGAGTAGGGATATTGTACGAGGTTTTTTTGCCGTTAATTGACTTAACCTGCTTCCATACTTTGGATATCGGTGTTGTTCTGTTAATATTAGAACAAAAGTTTCGCCAGCTTGTTTTTTGGGCAGATTTAATTGTTTTTTGTGCCTTAGCTTTACAATATTTGTAGTATATTAGGTCTTCAGGTAGCCTGGTTCTGCGTGCTCTATTTTTAGCTCGTTTGCGGTTCCTGATGGCCTCCGTACATTCATCAGTCCACCAGGGAACCGCAGGTTTTGAATGTGGTTTCCCAGAAGTTTTTGGAATTGATTTAATTGCCGCTTCATTAATTGCAGTTAAAACGTTTTCATTAAAAATATCCACATCATGGCTGAATAAAATGTCGTTAAAATTTTTCTCACATTCTTCATTAAATAGTTCCCAATTAGCTTTATGCAGTTTCCATTTTCTCGGCCTATTTAAATCATTTCGGTCTATGTTTGTGCCAAAATTTGTAAAGACCGGGTAGTGATCACTACCACAGGACGACTCGTAGTAAACATACCAGTTAAAGTTACGACCCAAATTCCTAGTACATATCGTCAGGTCTAGATTGGACATTTTATTTCTCTGGACGTCTAACCGTGTAGAGGACCCATCGTTTAAAATAATTAAGTCGTTAAAATCGATAAAATCACTTACAGTGCGTCCATTGGTATCAATCTAGTGTTAATGCTGAGATATCATATATAAGGGCCGTGGCTAAGTGGTTAGCGAGTGCGCTGACTAAAGCCTTCTTCCATGTACCGTGTATAGGATCCAGTCTGTCTGTCGACCCTCCAGTATACCAGTGAGTCACACAATGTGGCTGCGGCAATCGCCGGGATGGTTTTACGTGGTTTCTTCCCGGTTTTGCACCGTAATTAGGCAAAGAACAGTGTGAATTGGACAATCCGTCATCATACAAGTGAAATACCCTTGACTACGACGTTTAACCCTAATCAAACAAACAAACCATACGTAAGTAGCGTAGTAGTTACATCCCTTGTGTAACGACGGAGCAATGTCCTCCGGCTTAAGCTGCATCCGTTCATTATAGAGAGGACAATGTAAAAAATAAGTCCGCATATTCACTTTGCATCTGTCGCCAAAAAATCGTTGAGAAGATCGTCATTAAGTGACCTGCATCCGTTTCTTATGAGGCTTGTGCACAACTGGCGGTTAACATTAAACGTTTTCGTGTTATATTATTGCCTCCATTCACCTCCGAGATAACTGTAGCGGTACGGTAAGTGTCGAAGGATGTTCCCACATGTTATGAGATAATAGTACCGGTACAGAAATGGTCTAAGGATGTTCTGACAGTGCTTTTACCACAATCTTCATTTTGTAATGAATTTTCCGCTTTTTACGATGAGAATCACAAATTCTCTGATACTGAGGTAAGTTTCGCCCTAACCGGAAGATTCTGTATATTTTTGTTTCTCTGTATGCTACAATGGTTCCCTGTTAGGGTGCAGTAGATTGTCTACTGCTCTCTAATAGGGACCCGCGGCCCAGTGGTAGCGAGTGCGCTTCCTGAACTGAATATTCTTCTATTTACCGTTCACGGGTTCGAGTCCGCCTTTCAACCATAAGGTATATAAGCGCGAGTCACATGTTGTGGCTCCGACAATCTCCCGGTTGGTTTTTACGAGGTTTCCTCCTGGTTTTCCAGCGTAATAAGGCTGTGTACAGTGTGAAGTGGACAATCCTTCGACATATAAGTGAAATACCCTTGAGTACGACGTTAAACCTCAATCAAACCAACAAACAAACTCTAATAGGGAACCAAAAATATACATGATTACTATTAGCAGTCATAATATGTCCATACTAACATGTCTTATCAATTAACTCAAGACAAAACAACCATTTTAATTGCATTATGTATTTATTTACTTATTAACTACATGCTGTGTTTCATTTACTGATATTTTATTTTATTAACAGTTCTTGGCAAATAGCCTGTTTCCAATGCAACAGTGTATCACATATTCAGCATATCTAACTTATTATTGAATTTTAAACATTTTGATTATATTTTATGGCTTTAACAATTTTAACCATAACCAATTCTTTTTTTTTTTAAATTCTGCTGTTTTACAGATAATAAATATAGTAATAATATATAGGATGTCGTAGGACTATAGAGTCTTTAATCGTCAATGTATATGAGTTTGGATCTCAGCCCTGGGTCATTCTTGACGCTCTACGGATTCTGAAAATGGAAAAATACACAGTGTGAATATATATAATAAACAGAATAATCAAACAATTTTTTATCTAAAATTAAGCAAGCTATTACTATATTGGTCCACACCTGTTCGGGTATTGTGCCCATGGCTCGATATATTGCGAGTATATGCAGGATGAGCAAATTCCATCCAAATTATATTCTATTCCAACATTTGTGGTTAATTGTTTTCTCAATATTTCTAGTACGACGTTAAACACCAACCAAACAAACAAACAAACAATCTCAATATTTCTCAACTGTGGGAAAATTAAATATACTTATGCTAAGATTTTAGTATTTGTAAAAAGAAATAATAATTTGCCCTATTGGTATACTTACAGTCGTGGCCGAGCAGCTATTACAATTGCATCCTCTAAGAACAGCGTAGTAAGCTTCCTTCCTGACCTTGAGGTCACCGCACTCTACTTGAACGGCCTTGACTTCGGCGACATCTCCTGTACAGCACTTACAAGATGAGTTTAGATTTTGTGAGTCGCGAGTCATCATGATCATCGGAGAGGACGAGGATGTTCCGCAACCACCAGAACACGTGGTGATGGCAACTTCCTCCAGAGATCTGCATCCAGATATCTCATCCAAAAGGTAGTCTTGTCGGACGTGTAGAGAACAGGTATCTGTGGACACAAACAACAACAGCATTAAGATACATCTGTAGTTTTATAAAGATGAAGTAAAATTCTGAATCATTAGTTAAATTATAGTAATGTTTTTTTTTTATAAATGTTTCGTTAGTGCGTGGACATCCTAGACATTATTGTAGATGCTCTAGAATAGGAATCGATAATGTTCTTAAAATTTGCAAAAATGGCATCATACATAAGTTTGTTTGCTTAGTTTTTACTTTTAAACTTTTAAAATTTCTTGAAATATGTTTTTAATCATACATCTTAAAAAAAATTGTCGGAAATTTTAAAAGGATCTATTTTTAAATCAAAGTCCCTGCTTCGAATGATGTGAATTTTTTGTAGACATTTACCTGGCACTGATATACATTTAGGACAACACTGATTGGGGACGTCATAACTCAGTTCTTCTCCCTGAAATCACAATAAAAAATGACAATTATTTTATATTTAAATTGCAGAATGTCTCATGTTTTCCATTTTATTTTGTTGCAGCACAATTGTGCAAAACGAATTTAGTCCTTGTCATTTCTAATACTATATATTAGGTTTTAATCACATACGATTTTGTGCCCTCAACAGAAAGACAGAAGTCTGTGTACGGGTATGCCTACATTATAGTATTCAACAAATATTTATTTAGTACCGGTACATTAGGAATATTTATGTTTTCTCTTTATATTCAATACAGTTCTAAACCTGAAATGCACCAAATTAAGACTGGCGTTAAACACCAACTATTGAAAGAATGAGTGAAATAAGTTAAGATTTAATGAATATCCTCACTTCGGAGGCCTTGGCATTCTTTTAGTTACATTTCAGAATATATTGAGAGCTTAATAAATTAAGTATGTACTTACATCACCACATGTGGGTATCTCACACTGCCTGGTGCAGACCTCCTCCCCAGCCACACACTCACACACATAACACTCGTCGTTGTCCTTTGGCCAGATATCTCCTAGTTGTTTCTGTTCTCCGTTAACCAGACAGATGTCACACGTAGAGGAGTTGACACATTTACCGTCTTCTCGGAAGAGACCCTCGGCACACATACAACCTTCCTTTACCATATCACACACAGTCTGGTTCAGCTTGTCATATCTGTTCGCACAGGTTCGTTCACAATATGTGTGATTAGACCACACTTCATTATCAGAGTCACAGACTGAAAATGAAGAAATCAGTCACATTTAGTTTTTCATCCCGACATTTAGATCTTCAATTGAGATAAATTGTTTAAAATTTGTCAAACTGGGTGTGTTACACTTTTTGTCTAAAGTAAAAATAGTAAAGAGTAAAACAGAGGGAGTTAACTAGAGTAAACAAATATGGCAGAATGAAAAACACAAACAAATTGTGTATGATTCAACTGCTTGTCTAAAATTCGAAACAAGAGCTCTCATGGTTTAGCCAGTGGAAGTCAAATAATTTAAACAACCTTTTTATTATATAAAATAGTAATCCAATACAGATGTCAAAGTTATTATTAAAACTTACCACAATCAGCCTGGAAACAATCCTCAATCTCCTTGAGTTCCTCAGAGCAGTCCTTGTTATTATTATCAACAAAGTCTCGAGTTCTTGTTTTCTGACCAAGTCCACAGGTGGTAGAGCAGCTACTCCATTCACCCCATTGTGTTGTATTACAGGTTTCTGAAAAACAGACAATTGAAGTTAATGTTAAGTACCCAGAAGTTTCTTTAAGCGTTTGCCTCTAAAATACAAACGCATCAGAACGGTTGATATGATAGAACAACAAAGAAATGATAACATAATTAGTATTCAATGATAGCTCATACTTCCCAGACGTTAATGGGAGTCACAGAACGTTGGCAAGGGAGGTAATATAATCCTTTCTTGGCGGTCCTCACTCCAGGGACTCCGGCGGACGCAATAGTGGTGATAGTGACGCTTTTAAATGGTGCCACATGCATTTTTTCCATTGTCAAGTTTCTAAAGAAAACCCCACACACATCCAATGTTTGGACCACACGGGACTGCCTTCAACGCCCCTGTTTTGATATATAACAGGCTTCCATTGATGCCCATTCAAACTGATCAGTGTTGGATAGCTTAGACTCACCTTTACAAGGGACAGTGTTACATGGTTTCGTTTCTGGAGTAGGTTTCCTACAGTCGGTTCCATTGACAACAAACTTCTCTCTTGTCTGGATTCCTCGGTCACAACTCTTGGAACATTCGCTCCATTCAGACCATTCACTGTTGACACAACCTAGAAAAAAAGTGAGAAAACTTTATTAAAAAATCTTCTTTGATTTTATCATAAAAGATATCTGTAAGGATTGGACATAGCTAGTTTACAACACATTACCAGAAACTGGAAATAGAGTTTGCAGTTGATGGTTAATCTTGTATAATCATGTGAAATATTCTATAGTCATGTGAACTGTTCTATAGCCATGTGGTATAACCATGTGGAATGTGGTATAGCCATGTGGAATGTTTTTTAGTCATGTGGAATGTGGTATAGCCATGTTGAATGTTGTTTAGTCATGTGAAATGTTCTAAAGCCATGTATGATGTGGTATAGCCATGTGGAATGTGGTAAAGCCATATAGAATGTTGTATAGCCATATGTAACTCTGTGTCCAAGCCAAAATCAGGCCTCTGTCATATGAATCAGTAAATTCTTTTGTCATTCCCGCTTTTAACCACCTAAAACATAGCATATGGCTTAATGGTCATTAATGAAGGGAACTCAGTTTTGTTGCATGGCACAAATGACCAATTGGTGTATGTCCATAATTTTGATGGTAACTTACAAGGTATCTCAGAGTTACAGTCGATCTCTTTGGTGTTGTCTCCGGAGCATGGTCGTCCACCACACTGAGGTAATGGAGAGTTACACATACGGACGCTACTCTTCTTTCCTCCTTTACAGTTTGAACTACATTCACTGGCATCTTTCCAATCGGACCACCCGCCATCAACTGGAAATTAATAAAAATAAATTGTGAAAACTTCCAATAGTTGTTTCTGTTACACGAGGAACAAAAATTGTTTTTTTTTTACAACTATTTAAAAACTCAGTAATTTCAATGTACAATTAAAGTCTTTTTGTACATTAATAATATTATAAGATTATGGCATTAGTTACAAGATTAAACGGTTCTACAAGTATCATTTATTTATTTGTTTATTTATACATTTATTCATCTGATGTTGGATACACGGGATTAAATCCTGATTTCCGATCAGTCACTGACCAGCATTATTGTGGGAGGATAACTGGGTAGTAAATCAACCCAAAAAGCCAGGGCCGTCCGCTGGTTGGTGGCATACCAACCCACATGTGGTCCGTGGGAATCGAACCCGCCACACCAGTGGTCAGGAGGGTATGCGGACCAGAAGGATATTGCTACACTCTAGACCACGCACGCCCAATGAGATCTCAATAGCTATTCTTCCTAATGGCCTTGATCATGGTCAGTTAGACTTACCAATAGCAGATTGTTTGTCAGAGCACACGATTCCTGTGGCCTCTCTACAGTAGCACTCCGTACACTGATCC
The DNA here is from genome assembly GCA_031763545.1 of Mopalia muscosa. Classification (NCBI taxonomy): domain Eukaryota; kingdom Metazoa; phylum Mollusca; class Polyplacophora; order Chitonida; family Mopaliidae; genus Mopalia; species Mopalia muscosa. Next base: position 11,809 of record JARFOD010078618.1, read on the forward strand.
TGGCTGACTAGTTCGCCCACGCTGTAGGTGTTATTACCCTTGAAGCAGGATGGCGGACATTCGTCTCTCTCACAGTCGACAGTCTCACTGGCCGGACCCTCGCACTCTGTACCGTTTCCGCTTCTGGCTGGGTTATTGGCTGACCTGTATCGCGTCTTAGATCCACTGCCACAAGTCACACTACACTCTCCCCAAGATGTCCAGTCTGACCAACCACAAGGTACTGAAAGGAGAAAAATAGATTAAATTACCAATGGAAGAAACGTAACAAAGCGGAGCATATATATATTCAATAACGCCACGTTGCCAACAACTCACAGGTCATTAAGTTAAATGGCATGCATAATTGACATTTATTTTGTTGCATACATCTAGTACATATTGCATACTACCCCCCCCCCCCCCCCTTTCTGACCCGATTTATACTTTAATAGGCTTTTCTGATTCTTTTTAAATTTCAGAAAGTCGTAATAAACAAACGTGGTATTAAATCTTGTCTTATACTTACCATTGCAGTTCTCCTTTTCACGACACTCGTAGGCTCCGTTCTTACAAGAGCTGAAATTTATAATTAAAATACCGTAAGAAATCAGATTGTAATAGTACAAACGATGTGATCGCGATTTGAACAACCATTTTTATGGCTTTCTGGTGATCTCATATTAATAATGTGTTTCTTTTATCCTTATGTCTGCTAGTTACCATGATTTTCTTCATGCAATGTCGAAACTATAGTCTATGATAAAATCTGTAAACTATGTATGTATTGCGTTACACTGACTGGAGTTTTTCTAAGAAAAGAGAAAATGCATTACTCACCAGACTTCGCAGCCGGAGGACTTGACCTCGATTCCTTCAGGCACTTCATTGCCTTCACTGTCATAACAGGGGCATTTGGCTTCTGGAATACATTGTCCGCGGTATTCGACTTCTCCGTCTTTACAGGCACATCCCGCTTTACAAACCTCGGGCTCCACACAGACAGACGGCAGACGAAGTTCTCGACAGGTTCGTGGACAGCTCTGAGAGCAGTTCTTGTACACTTTCCCTTCATCGCAGACAGGGGGCCCTGAATGAACAAAATAAAGATCGTAAAGTATGATCAATTGATTGGCATTTTCAAAATGAGTGTACAGGTTTTACCTTAAAGATAGCAAAGGATAAGACGTTAAAAATCGCTTATAATTAGAGAGTCTTTAACAGTTCTTAAGAATGGGTTTTTCCTTTTGATTAAAAAACAATGGTATTTACCTGTCGTGCATGGATCAGTGTTACACGCCTCGGATTCCAGCGAGTCACCTTCACACTCTGTATCTGTGGTCTTTCCTTCTGAGCTGCTACATGTCCTTGTTCTGGTGGTTACTCCGCCATTGCACGTCACTGAACAGGTACTCCACGGTGACCAGCTTGACCATTCTGGTTTCTCTGTAAATCATAATCAATACCTTTAGTTATTTATCTAGAGCAAGGAAAACTAGGGTATAATCAGTGTTTGTATTACCTTACATCAAATCAGAACCATTATTTTGCATAAGATGGCATCCCATTTTTATACTTGTTTTAATAAGACTCGTTTTAAGAGACTTTGTGTTTACCCGGACAGTTGTCTGTGTTGCAATCTTCAAACTCTTGAGTTGGATCCACACACGGTTTTCCTTTGAGTGATCCTGGGATAGCCTCTCGTGATCTTGATCTTTGACCAACGTCACATGTCTTGGTGCATTTAGACCAGGCGCTCCAGGCGGTGTAACGACAATCTTCTTCACAAGTCTGGTTGCTACAGCCCATGAATCCATCATCGCAGGTACTGGAAGACAACGAACACAATTGAGATTGGTTGTACAAAATACACGGTATGTAGTTCACAATCTGAGCAAGATAAGCCAGGATTTAAGGAATGTAATTTTGGCAATTTAAAACCAATACATACCAGTTGTTGCATTCAACATGGACTATGACACCATCTTCAATCTCATCGTCGATCTCTACTCGCTCCTCGTCCGATGTGAGACCAAGTTTTCCATCCTTTTCAATCCATCCAATAGGATTTGAGCCTTGGTAGCCAAAGTTTCTCTCGAAATCGTCCTGGGAAAAGTAACATGCGCATGGCGTCTCGAAGCAATCCTTAGTCTCTTCGGTTGTCACAGATTCGCATTTATTCCCACTGCATATTCTGAAGGCAGATGTGAAAAATAAAAGTCAATTCTTTTATCTGTTACTGGAGTTTCTTTGTTTTTTGGGGTTTAATTTTATATTAATATATACTGCTGGTAGACACGATGTTGCCGCCGGCATTTATATTTTCAACAACAACAAAAAATGTGGAGTTCGCTGTATGCAAGTTTCGTGTATAATATCCCCAAAAGAGTCTTGTAATTTGAACCATTATTGTTGGGTACAACTATGAATAATCATCGACTAGCATGGAAGAAAATATACCTGTTTCTTATCTGTACTCCCTCTCCACAGGTCACTGAGCACTCAGACCATGGCGTCCACGATGTCAACGGCGTCGGTACTGTCACTGATAAAAAAAAACATTGGGAACATTAATCAACAATCTCCATCAACGTTTATATTGAAATCAGAACGTTCGCCAAGTTCGTTTGCCCCTTCTAAATTGGATACCAAAACTATTGAAAGATATTTTAGTAAGCCTGTCACTTAAAGCACGACATTATTATAGTGTCAGGTTAGGGTTGGGTTTAAGATTAGTATTAGGGTTAGTTTAAGTCCTATCCTTAAATTTTAATTCAGAAGTAAAAATGTACCATTTGAATTACAGGAGGGACATGCAATTACTGTGCTGGGGTATTACATACAGGACTTATTTGAAGAATATGTTTTAATAATAATTAAAACTCAAATATTTATTAAAAAAAAGTTAAAAATAAGAATTCCCAATCTCAACAAGACAAGTTGAACTTACCAGTTGCCAATGAGGTTGCTGCAAATAAGATAAAAAAAACGAGATTAAAATGTGTTTTACATAAAAAATTTTAAGATCAATGACATTTTGCACTTAATTTAGTACTATTATTTACTAATATAAAAAAGCACTGCAATCCTATGTAAAAAGTTCATGTATTTGCATTTTGATTGGTTACCGATTTATAACTCTTAAATGAGAAAGGGGGCTTACTCGTGCATTTTTCTTCGTCGCTACCATCCGTACAGTGGAAAGTTCCGTCGCATATCTAAAATGAAATGAAAATCATCAGTAAATAAATAAAGAGTCTGTTAATCAGAGATAAATACTATAAACTGATAATTGTTTATTACAAAAGCTCTGTTGTAGACTGTTACAAGGAATAACCATGTATGACGGCAAAAAGTTGAATTTACTTGGTGATGCATGCATATATAGGACAGGCAGCTAAAATTAAAAGTTATTATGTCTTTCTGGTAAATGGCCATTTGTTTTTAATGTCCACATTATACGAAGTGTTCGGACTTACCTCTGTCCTGTTGATGCATTTTCCATTGTGACAGGTAAATTCGTCTGGTTGACAGGCGTATCTCGTTGAAAACGTTACATGGGGCGTTGTTGTCTCTGAAACATTAGAGGTAAATTCATTTAGTATAACCTATACAATTTATTGAGTAGATTACACTTTTTACACTTTTTGTTGTTGTTTTCTTTTAATCGTGATTGGACAGTGATATAATAGTGATTGGGCAAACAATCAAGTGGTATTCTCATATGTGTTTTTTTTAACACATATTAGTGTAGCCATGTGATAATCATTCTAAAATGAAATCAATTCTACTTCCTACGTCGAGACCTTGACTGTAAGATACACCCGGGATATGTTGTTTCGCACTTTATTTATTTGCTGAGCTGCGGCATAGGTCACCCCACATATTGGCGGAAATTAATGCGCGATGGCCTGGCATAGTCTACGAGAGTTGTCTTAGTCTCGTTCACTATAGCAACTCTCGCGAGAATACGATTATGTGATAATGTTACTCACCATACGTTTCGAAACAGGCTTTTACCAAGAGCCCACCAAGCCGTGGTAGGGGCATGCCTTCGCCAATAGGTGTGTATATTTTGACATATCGAGCGGTTTCGTCCAGATTTGTGTAAGATACTGTTGTCACTGTTTCTGGGTTTATAACAGTAGGCTAAAAAAAACAATAGAATATAACATACAATTATCAGCATAACCGGTAATATGTGTAGTAAACTTTTCCAGTGTAGATAAGCAGATTTTTTTCTCTAAAATCAAAATATACTTAACCATTTTTAAAAGAAGTCGTACAGTGTAGGGAATTTTATGTAATTTAAACAATACAACCATGTACATCATTCTATTCGACAAAATAAAACCATGGTTGTCAAGTATAAAACTTGTAATAAATCTTTTTTGTTTTAAATTACATCAGTATAAAACATTTTTTTAAATAACATAACATTTGATTAAATCCAAATTACAAAATCCTTGTTACGCAAACTTACCTTTCTTGTTCCGACGACCTTGTTGCTTTGGTCAATAAATGAAACTAGCACACTTGACGAATATTGAATATTAAACTGCACTACTGCAATATTAGCGTTTCCAGTGCTACTAAGGATTTCTGCGATGATGTACGAGGGACTGCTATCATCACCAAGGGCAGGGGACCAGGAACTTCCAGACCCAGATAGACTGTCATACGGAGAGCTTTCGTGTGTCGAAGAAGCTGATAGTTTGGAATATTCCCCATCGCTGTCGATAATCTTCAGGTCACAAGGCGTTATACTGGAAGATGATGGTGTGCCAGTACTTGGTGGTGGCAATACACTGTTTGGGACAGAAGAGGGTATTACCCCTGGTGGGGATACTACGCTTGGAGTTGACGAGGTGGATGTGGCCGGAATACCCGTGGTTTCTGAAAAAATTCGTTTGCAAAATAATGCATTTAATAAATGAGAAAATATATAGCTTACTTATTTAAATGATGTTGGACACCATTAGGCTCAGCATACCCTGTGCCCTCATAGATAATTACCGAATTCAATCACAATAATTAAGCCTTTCAGAACACTGGTGGTATAACTACATATTTTGTTAATCTTAAAAGTGTGTAGGTTAAAGGTAAAAAAAAAAGGCAGAATCAAAACAATCAAATAGATGAAAGAAAGGCGTAATATATTGCAAGCCAATTTATGAAAATAGCTTATGGTCTTAAAGTGATTATTTAAAGAGAAGATCAACTATGTAGGTAGACCACTATCGTTCTTGGTGATTCAATTGGTCATTGCACAGGTTCTGTCCAAAAAATTTAACAGATCCAAATAAAGTATGACTCGTAGATAACATCGCAACTGGAAAACCATATTAGTCAGTTTATACAGTAATTAGTGAAGCAAGTTTCGCAGTGAATATGGTAACCAGAGAAGCAAGTTTCGCAGTGAATATCTAAACTAGAGAAGCAAGTTTCACAGTGAATATCATAGCTAGAAAAGCAAGTTTCGCAGTGAATATCTAAACCAGAGAAACAAGTTTCGCAGTTAATATCTAAACCAGAGAAGCATGTTTCGCAGTTTAGCGCTACTTACAATGTGATAAAAACATATTTGGGCAACTTCAAATATCTTTATTTTCTATGTTGAGGAAATAAGGCTATTTACCTTGTCCGCATCCCAGAAGCTCGATCCTGAAAGCTATACCCTTGTCATCATCATATGTGTTTGGGAAGAAACGAATCGCGCTTACTGATTCCAAGTATTCAAGCAGATTAACATCCTCTGTCTCATAGTTGTTCGTGTTTGATGGAAACAACTGAAATGCACATATTAAATTGTTTTTCAACATTTATAATATTTTGACAGAGGGCAACTGTCTGATTATATGCATCTACGACATTTATTTAATTTACCAACATTTTTTTTTCTTAATTTGAGCCTCCTTTTTTGAAAATTGTGTAAAAGACTTGTTTAGTAACATACAATTTCTTCGATCGATATTTTAAAACGCAAGAAAAAAAAAAAACACACTGAAGGTTCCTACTAACCTCAGCGGCTCCTTCAGATGAAATATAAGACCATTGGTTGTCTTGTTTGTATTCTACATAGAACGACTTTACAAAGCCCCCTTGTTCCGAACTTCCTTGTACTTGAAATCCTGATATGACAACAAGCTGATCAAAGGATATCTCCATGTAAGGCAAATCAAGGGGCCCTTCTCCGGGAAAGCTTCCGTCTGGATTTCGCTCAGGTATCCATGCCTTGCCGCCAATTCGACCGGAACCGCTGTCCTTACTTTGGGATGACAATGAAATTTGGCTGTCTCTAATCAGTCCATTAGCCATTCCAAGCGGTTTTACACAGAACGCTACAAAATGATTATGAAGACAAAAAATCACAATTTAAAAACAAAGCTCTGTACAGGTTACAATATTGATGTGTCTATTAAAGCAGATCGGCAAGTACAATGATAGTAATATGTGCAATACTGTACAAACTAAAAAACTTGTTTAAAACACAGGGCAGATACGTCCTGTGTTTATTGATGTGCCTATTCCAGCAGATCGGCAAGTACAATGATAGTCATATGGGCAATACTGTACAAACCAAATAACTTGTTTAAAACACAGGGCAGATACGTCCTGTGTTCATTGATGTGCCTATTCGAGCAGATCAACAAGTACAATGATAGTAATAGATGCAATACTGCATATAATAATTAACTAGTTTAAAACACAGGGCCACCAGGCAAGCGGCATATTATACACACCTACTATGTATACAGATACATTACGGTCGCCCACATTGATACATATTTTACACCAATTAACAATTAACCAGATTTTAAAACGAACTTGCAAAATGTATTGTCTGTAGTATTGAAATAAATGCTGTTCGTTGAAATATAGTTTATATCATTAAATTAATATAGTGGCAAAACTTATTTTTAAACATACCATTTTCAGAAGTTGTGGCTACTGTCCCAGTTGTTGTTGTTTCTGTTGCTGGCGGTGAAACACTTGGTGTACCTGGCGGCGCTACTAGACTTGGTGTATTCGAAAATGGAACAGTACTTGGTTTAACAGTTGTGGAATCTGAAATAGTACATGCAGAAACGAAATAAATATAGTTTTAAACAATTTTACCACTTGCCATTTAGTCTGTCTAAACGAATTAAATAAAGCTTTATTCGAAATCCATCAAATGTAGGCCTAAGTTATCAAAATCAACTTTTTAAAATTGCCGTTTCTTACTTTTTTCGCCAGGATTTTTTATAACGAATTTCTGCCGTATGTAAAGCTTCATTCGAAATCCATCATGTGTAAGTCATCAAAATTAACTTTTGTACATAGCTTTTTTCTGTCTTTTTATGCCATGATTTTTTTTATTACGAGTTTCTGCATTGTTTTTATCACTAGCTTTGCTGTACGTTCGAATTGCATGTTTAAAAGGCTATCAGCGGCAATTTGAGGTACACTAGGACGGCTTCAAATATTGTCCCAGGTTTATGGGCGGTGTATTTATTCACTTACGTATATTACAACCGATGAACTCCAGACGAAGTGTTAAGAGATTTTCTTTGCTGAGAACATAGTCTACAGGAATCAGTCTTATTGATGTAACTTCAACAGGAACAATCAGTGTGGTTGAATGAACTGTCAGGGAGTCCGAATTGCCCTCTAAAACCTGACATAATGAAAAAATCACGTTAATTGTGTGATATTGGCTAAAATATTATTCTGACAATCATGTACGTTATATACTAGGATTAAATGTTCCAAAATTCAATGAAAGTCTAGACAGCTGCAAACAATTATTCAATATCCACATTAAATATGAAAACAATGTTGTCTAGTCAATGATTTTATATGGGGTCTTTGCCTGAGGTATTGGGTATATTTGCATGGAATATGGGGTAACTTGGTTAAAAGCAGTGATTTTGCCTTGGGATCCGAGAATCTTTGCGTGGGGTATAGACTATCTTTGCCTGGGCTATGGGGTATCTTTGTCAGGGGTATGGGGTATCTTTGCATGGAATATTGGGATAACTTTGCTTGAAGCAGTTACTTTTCTCGGCGTATGAGGTATCTTGGCCTGGAGTATTTAGGGTAAAGTACATAAAGTAGTAACTTCGCCTCGGGTATGGGGTATCTTTGCCTCGGGTATGGGGTATCTGCCTGGGGTATGGGGTATCTTTGTCTGGGAAAAGGGTGATCTTTGTCTGGAGTATTGGGGGTAACTTTGCTCCAAGCAGTAACTTTGCTTGGGGTATCAGGTATCTTTGCCTGGAGAATAGGTTTAATTACCCGAAGGAGTAGCTTTCCTGGGGTATGGGGTATCTTT
>JARFOD010078629.1:0-20102 GCA_031763545.1 Mopalia muscosa
ACCTCGACCACGGCTCTAGGGTCTGCTAACATTGCATGTTATATTTTGCAAAAAAGAAAAGACCCGGATATCGTATAGTTGCTTTTCTGATAGGTTTATTTTAAACGATATTTCAAAAATTAAATCGATCCCAAAACCTATCAATTTATTTACAAATAAATCACTTTTGAGTTTTATTTTTTGGAAACTATTCAGTCCGTATTTCGAAAACGCGTGTGACCTAGATCATTATATTAAACAATCACCAGTCAGTGGCAGTAAATATACTTTATATAGGTCAGCGACTACACAAAGACGGACTGAATGCTTTCCAATTTCAACAAATAAAACCCCCAAAAATAATATTTGTTAATAAATTGATAGGTTTTGGGTTCGATTTAATTTTCGAAATATTTTTTTTTAATTAACTTATCAGAAAAGCAACTATACGATATCCGGGTCATTTCTCTTTTGCAAAATATAACATGCAATGTTACCAGATCCTTGAGCCGTGGGGGAGGGTCTGGTTCACGCGAGACTAGTTAGTTCCCAGCTGCATTGGAATTATCGACTGAGAGTTATCTCCCTGCTGTGGCAGGAATACTCGTCACAACAAAAACTTCTTTGCTCGCTGTTTGATTTTTAGGAAATGAAACTCGTCAGCGTCTTGTGATCTATGGCTGGAGAATTGTGTATAAGGAAGTAATTACTCAAAGATTCCGCAATCTTACTTTGTTCAGACATGTCCCGTGAGTGCTACTTTCGGATCTAAAGTGAGAATCAGTTTTACTATTCAGCCTGTAGTGTTTCATGACGGTACGTTCTGAAAGTGAAATGAGTGGAATCATGGATCGGTCACTCTAATTGTAGAATAGGTCCGTCACTTAAATTGTAACATACCCTTGCAAAGACGACAACAGGTTTAGTTAAGGTTAGTTTTAGGGTTAGTTAGAGTTAGTTTTATCCTTAAATGACGTCTTACCTTCCCCATTTTCTTTCGGTCGATGTATATGTTGATCAATACATCAGATAAGCTTATACAATGAATGGCCACAAGAAAAAGGGGAAGGTTAGACGTCATCTAGCCCTGTTAACATGACAGTGAGAAGTCCCCACTGTCATTTTAACAAGGCTAGAAGTCATCCAGACCATGTCAGCGTGTGATCATCCGATCATATTTTACTCATGACTGGATAATATTTATTGTCACATACTTGGTAGAAAATCTCTCCTATGGTTATTTAATAAGTATTGGCATTTGTTTGCAGTTGAGTGAGAAAAATATTTTAAAAAAGGGGAGTCACCCCAGAAATCAACAGCTCCATGGAAATTTAAACAAAAAGGTTGACAAATAAATCCTCCTCTATTTGAGTCCTCAATTATCTCAACCACTCAACTCACAGGAGTTAGGTAACCAATCAAGAATTTCAGAGAACGATTGATTTTAAATTGTGATGGAAATATGGTTCAACAGTAGTTACAATATTGTCAAGCTTTTTCACTGTAGATAACATATAATGTAATGGAAGGAGACACTTCCACTGGTAGTGCAAATAATTCAAGTCCTGCATTAAGGCCTTATTTGTTACTCTCAACTCACAGGTGTATGCAGTTGCCATAGAGATCGTCTTTGTATATTAATATATAATTCAAAAGATAATGCGTGGACACTCTTCATGATAGACTTACTTGACAAATATTCAGTGAGTAATGAGTAAGCTCAACAGTTCCTCAACATGACCTGATGATCAGGCAAGCAAATTTTTCTCTCTTCATTGTATGTGGCCGACTTGAGCACACACACATGGGGATTGACCCTGCGATCCAACGTATTATTTACCTTAAAAAAAGCAGCATTAGGCACAAGATGTGTCCAATATGGCACGATTAAAAATTATGTCAGTGGGCCCAATTGCCCGATTGAAAAAATTTAAGCTTTCCAAAAAATATGATTATATGGTACAGATTTAAATTATTCTGCATAAGAAACTAAATACAACCGGCGTTCTGAAAATCGAGTAAGGTGTCCAGCAAGACCATACACACTTCTTCTAACACTAGTGCTAAGGACAGTTCCTTTGAAGAGAACTAAGCAATGCTGTCTTAACTTTACTAATGCATTCCATTTAACATTCCCTGATGCAGTTATGCTTTTCCGATAGCAATGGACATCCCTTGGCCAGTGTGACTACTTTTTAGAAATAAATACAAACATTGGAGAATGAGCTTATGAAGCTTTGCCCAAGTAGAGTAGGCCTAGACTCTAATATGGTTTAAAACAATAATACATGTAATATGCATTTTGTATAATGTATTATAAATTTGTCATAAAATAAATTTGAGAAACTTTTATTGTACCAGCTTGAATTATAAGCTTAAAATAACAGTGTTTTAGCTTCCTTCATGTCAATTCATCATATTTAAAGTCTGATCAGTCTTATTTAAGCTGATAGGCAACACCAAGCAGATGTTTTGTGGCACCTTTCATCATATTTTGATATAAGCTTATGTTTCAAATTTACCTGGATTTGAAAATCCCAGCTGTTGGCTGTAGTAATAAACAGTAGTAACAGCTGCCTTTAAGTGTTCATTGTAGTTTATACATTTACTGATTGATAGATATTATCTTTATATAAACATCAGTGTTGAACATTGTTAAATTATTTCCAATGAATTAAAATATGTTGTAAATCAACAACAAAAATCTGTAAAGTGACAAATTTATCATAATCTTTCTTTAGGCTATAAAAAAAATATTGAATGATTGAAATTGAAAGAATTTTTATTGGTGTGTAGTAATGTTGTTTTTTTTACGTCCTGTAGAGTTTCTTGCACCTATGCTGCTATGCACTTCACATTTGCTATCTAGCATGATGGCTGCCTTATGGGTGACATCTCTCAAGAATATTCAAGATGGGTTATGCTAGAAAAATCCTGTTTAAATCAACAGTTCATATGGATTAGTGTATCAGATTTATATAGTGAAGTAAAGAAGACCTTCCCCCCATTGAATTCATGCCCATGACTGTGGCTTAGTGGTTAGCGAGTGCACTTACCTAGATCCTACTTCGATGTACTGTTAACTGGATTGAGTCCATAAGTTTTGAATGACATTTAGGAGTGGAGTAACATAATTATACAATTTCTGGATAACCACTTCTTGTTTTGTGATAGAACACAACGTTTCGATACATTTGCCTGTATCTTAATAATGTGTAAAAATGAATAATTTCTGTGTCTTTTAGAAAGTGAAGTTTAACAGTATTTTCGTTGTTTTGGGATAACACTTTCTTAGTTTGAACAGATTCTAGTTCAGAAAAGGTGTAAAAATGACTAGAGAAAAACTAGTTTGAATACCTAAGTTTTAATCCAAGCGATAATTTTGTTCATTTTGAGCCCAAGGGATCCAGCAACCCTGTAAGCATGAATTCTGTCAGAATCTAGGTACTTTTCTCAAACGTTTCTTATCAGCTATGTATATTCTAATGGCAATATAATCATAGATTAGCCTACTTTATCAAAAACAATAATTGTGCGCTGGGAGATATGTCCGCCTTGAAATAGCGTTATACACACGACAACATCAATAATGCTGAAACATAAGTGTTGTGTAAATATGTTGTCGGAGTTCACGTCTTTATCTATATATCTGAACTTTATCTACAAATTTATTTTTTTGAAAACTTATTATTAGTATATTTTTACAATGGTAAAATATCGATTCCTCAAGGCAGTCGATTATTTTTTTGTGTTATCGACGGTTACGTCTTTGTATCCATACACATAGCTCTGTGATGTATTGCAAGGCTCAAGTTATCTTTTCATTGTTATCTGTTCTAAGCAATTGAGCCTGTTGTGTTTGGGTCTACATTGCACAACATCAATCTCCCAAAATCATTCTCCCTCTTTTTCTGTGTAACATTCACATTGCATTCAGAATACTATTGATCAACGGCCAAGAACAAATGAGTAGAATGAAAGAACCGTTTGACATCGGACAAAAACCTTTGGCGATTTCCCATCTACTGACATATTCTGATTTGCCATAATTGTAGATAGATGTATTGTTCTTTGTCTAAAACATAACTTATGAATATCTGTCAGTAACTATTGTTACCAAATTTTAATATAATAATGGTTATTATATGATTGTAATAATATTCAAATTAATGGTAAATAGATTGAGTGGTTAAAACGGTGTATAGTTTAAACAGATGTAAAGCTGATACCTTAGACTGGTTCCGTTCTCTACCCTCCACATTCCATCCTCTTCGGCCTACAGCTCGTTAATTAGACCATTACAAACCATCATGCCTATACCAAGCTTGAGTTTGTCTTCACATCTATATTAAAGTTTACTAGTATTGGTTGGCATTTTGCCCATTCTGGCTGAGCTCATCATGACATGAGTCTCTGGTCCTGTTTGATATATCAGAGCTGTCACAGTTGATGTCACATGTGGTCCGACAGACAATCATATATTTTGGTTCCGAGAACTTTCTTCGCATAACTATCTCGTTTATTATGTGATCGTATAACACACAAATTGCACTAACTGATGCCGAATGTCAGATAGCGTTTACTTTGGGCAAAAGTATTTTCTCAAATCTTCCTGATAACTATTCAGAATTTCCGTTCGATTTACTGTGAGTTCAAGAAGTTCTTTTCAACCCGTCATTTGCCCCATTTATTAAATAGGTGTCGAGTCCCTCTCTGCCTTTCTCATAGTTTATATGTTCAACAGAAAAGCAGACAAATAGAGTTTTTTGTCCGTAAGGAGGTTTTCAATTATAAATGATGAAAAATACCTTCATTTTCAATACATATTAAAGAAGAGCAAAGCAAAATGTATGAATTGTTATTAAAAGGTGAAGAGCAAATGTACAGAGAAAATTGATTTAGGCGTATACTTTATGGTTTGAATACTTTAGGTACATGTATTGGATGACCGCTACAATAGTTAATCTAAATATTCAATTTAGATTAAAATTACGTTTGTTAATTTTTGCATAAAATTGAATGCCTACGCTACATGCGTTAAGAGCTGAATAATCTAGTGACAACAAACAAATAAATGATTTTCTATGATAAATATACACGAAAATGGTTGATTCATGTATAGCATTTAGTCAATGAGATCAATGTTTTTATATCAACCAACCAAATAGTACATATCTGTAAACAAATAGACTTTGACGAATCAGTCACTTCGTAATTTTATCATCTTAATTATCTGTGTTACTAAAGCTTATTATGTAGTTACATTAAAAAATTAGATGCGTTGTTTTTTTTTATTCTATTGACTAAATACTTAAGGATATGAGTACTGTATATTGATAATTACATGTAAGTACAATCCAGTAATTCTCACTTCGCAGGTTGACGCAATGATATATTTTCTGTTAACAGTGCATGGACTTCTGGCTTTTGAAGAGATAACATTTACCTCAATGCCAATCTGCTGCTCCTACTTTTATTTAGAAAGTGACCTCTCAGACATGTGCTTGTTCACACAAAATCATGTGAACTGTGGCAACTATGGATCACAATATTAACACATACATTCCACATTTTTTCACCTCAGTAAATGTTAACGGTCCTCTTGAAAATTGTGTGTATTTTGTGTCCCAAAATTGGAGAATGGTGACTAAACAGTTATCTATCAGTAGCACACTGGTATCATTTCGTTCTCCTTTACAATAATTTCTAGATAGTTCTTATCAAACTGGTAGTCAAGGCGATTGTGTGGAAGTTCAGCAGCCAGAGTCGCACGTATGGTTACAAATGAGAGAAAAAAGATGATATCTAGAAATCACTAGTCATTGCTCTGATTATGCAATGCGAGTTACAAAAGTCCCCAAAGAATAGATATGATGAAAGCCGGTTCGTGTGAAAACCGTTTAATTCTTTCCTGTGCTCAGCATGGAAGGCCAAGCAATCCACATCAAGGTCAGTGAAACCGTGATTTGAGGATTGTGTTATCGACAGGCTGGTGAATTCGTTCCGCTAGCCGAAATAGAAATCGAGCAGACGACCCCACTACATAATGACAAAAAGAGTTCACTGACACTTGCAAATAAGATTCCAATTGACTAGCTAATCTCTTTACTCCACATATCCGTGTAGGTGGCAATGAAATTCTACTATTGTTCCAGATACAGTGCTCTCAGACACTAGGTTGAAATGTCGACGATTTGCAAAAAGACGGCAATCGTTAATTTTTTTTATAACAGGTTATGACAAGCATTGTCCAATATAATTATTTCTGAACAAAATGCAGCTGAATGCAGTTAACCCACTTGTATTTCGTAAGAAAGTATACACCTAGTATTTTGCAAGAGTGATAGATGAATGTTGTGTGTCGGCAAAATTATTTTTTTAGATCTTTGATGCAGATGGTGTCATATATAGTTTTCTAATTTTAGATGATTAGGCTTATATTTGACACAACGAAGGATGACATGGGACAGATGATATAACAAATTTAATGAAAAAATTGCTGCTATAACATATACATATAAAATATATAACAAAGTCTTATTTGTTTAATGTTTTTCAACTTCTGAATCCCCCTTAAAGAACGTTACATACATTTGAGACAAATATGTCTGTAATGGTAGATCCCTCAAAGCAACTCGTTTAAGATATTTCTCCATTTCTTATTATATCATAAAGCCCCTTTTGTGTAATGGTTATTGTTCCACACAGATGGTTCCATCTTTTCTAAAGGACCGTTTTTGCCGTTATTGTTCCACACAGATGGCTCCATCTTTTCCAAAGGACCGTTTTTGTCATTATTGTTCCACACAGACGGCTCCATCTTTTTTAAAGAACCCTCAAAGATTATTTCTAAGTGTGTATATACATGTATGTAAAAAAGAACTGAATTTGGTTTGCACTTTATCTGTCACTTACCTAGACATGTGACACATGACAGGGTATACCTCTTGTATGAGTCTTCTTCTGTTTGCATGTCATCTCCATTTTAATGAAAAAGCGGTACATTTCGAATACCATGCACATTTATAGCCGGAGTAACTGGCGGAGTGGAGCGGATTATCGAAACCACAATTTATCTGAATATAATCCACTCGTCTCTCTGCTATATCCATGTACCTTGTACACATATTACAAGATAAAACATAGCTGATCAGTTTTAAGTCTATGCTTGCTTCTTGAATTAAGGGTTAAAGTTGTATTTCTTGCTATTTCATTCATATGAAGGCGTGACAGCAAAATAGCTTAATAAACCATCAGTGGTGTCACTGGCAACAAACCATGAGAATAATGTCTTAAAATCTTAAAATTTCAAAAATGCTCACCGTGTTTTGTTTGTCGCTACATTGAGATCTAACGCAATCATTCTATGTATACTGTTCAATTAGGTCAATCTCACTGAGGTTCACGAAAGTCACAGTTTCAGTTGTCCAATAAAAACACACATAACACGGGGCAATGTTAAACACCAAATTCAGCCTGAACAAGTTTCTTTTGTGTTGATGTTGTAAGTCGCTTGTAAACAATGCAATGTAATTCCGCTCAAAGTGTATATTTTGGATGATGTAAAACACGTTGTCGAGACACTTCGATTCGTCGGCGGAAATCGTCGGCATTTACAAACAAAAATTGAGAAGTAGCTCTGTGATTGGTCAGTTTAACAAACCAATTGCGTTAGATCTCAATATAGCGACAAGCAAAACACGGGTAATGTTTTTGAGATCTGATTCCAATTAGATTGATATGTATCGTATCTTTTCGTTTTATGCGACAAAAAACCTACCAGGCCTACAATAAGGTGTTTTGTTGCCTTTTGACTTTGTCGTTGTAAAACTGGAACCGCTCCACACGTTCTATCATCAGCGTGCATAACATGCTGTTTGGCGAAAAGTTTTTATTTGTTCTAATGATGTTACTTGAACGATAAATGATGCTCTGCTTCACATAGAAGAGTTCACAGAGCTTCACAGCCAGATGTTGATAGAGAAACTCACTATTTTTCGTTCACTGGGGTAAAATGTATTTAACTTGTTGATGAATTGAGGACGACAGTCACGTTTTCCTGTTAACTTTTTATTTGTTCATTCTAAAAACATTGTGTGTTTAATTTTATGAAGCGATGCAGTTGTCCACAGGCCACAGTCCACAGGTCAAAACACAGGCTTGGAATCGCTTGAGACAGGATCCCGCCTTAGTTGCATCAGTTGTGTGATGCACTATTGGACCTGGCACCAAAGTACTGCAGAGGCTCTAAGGTTTTCCTTGTTTTAGAAATGTTTTCCAAAGATTGCAGGAAGCTTTTAGTATTTCCACGAGCGTACAAACATTCCAGATGGTGCTAAGCCAATGGCCCTTATACTAATTAGTTGGTTGGTATACATGTATTACAATAACAGACAAGATTTGTTAACATTCAGTGTAAATGGAAAGCCTTTTTCTGACAGAAAATATCAAGCTTTTAAAATTTCGTAAATCGAATTTTCGGCATTCACTACACTTCCACACAGTAGGAGTATTGCCTCCTCGGATGTATGCACCGTCCTTTAGTGTGTCCTGTTCACTTTGTTTCCATTTGTATTGTTCACGGCCAAATGTGCTACCGATTAGAATTATATTTATTTTGAATAAACGAAGAGAGAAAAATGTGCTTGCCTCCCCCGAATACAGCTGAATGAGGCGTAAAACACTAATCAATCAATCAATCAACAAGTCACATACAAGGTCTATCGGAAATAGATGTCTGTACCAATGAGATACCACGTAACACTAACCACTTAATACCCAAAGCTACGAGTCACTATTGGTTTCAATTGTCAACTTTAAACTCGATGTTATAAACTTACGGTCCACTAATGCAAGGGAACTATGCTGGCATTTTTATATGCTGATTGACTTTTATCGATACAACCTGGTGTTGGTTAATCATAAGTTTCCTCCTGCTTTAAAAATATGACTCCACGTTAGTGTATCTTTCCGGAGACGAAGTAAATGAAACGGGACACAGTAGCATTCTCTCTTTTCTGAGTTGATTAAGGACAAGCACGAAACGTAAGACATGAGATTGTGAAATCAAATGAACGTTGCTAAACACACGACTTTGTAAACAGAAAAAGATAATACAATTTGCTCTTGAAACAGATGTTTTATGTGACGTTTTTAAACTAAAATGTAGATAAAATGGCTTAACATAAATCCAAAACGAGAGCTTTTACCAAACTGGACTGCATATGGGCAAGAGAATGGGTTAGTAAATGAGTTAGCGAATAAGAGCTACAAAATGTAACCGCAGGCCATTTGCTAAAATCTAGATATTATCTCTATACTGGGGAATTAATGTTTTCCTGGGTCTCTCTAATTTAATCACACTGACGGACTCTTTGATGTGTTAGCCGTAGAAGAATAGTTAATGAACAGTAAATGTCATACAGACAAAATTAGTGAAGAGATTTATGCCAAAGTGCAGGTTTCATATGGCAGTGTAGCGATAAATGAAATATACAGCCAGCATTAACCACATTTCCCGGACTCGAAATGGTCGCTTAAATCTTAGATGAGTCATAATACTGGGATTATATAATACATGTGGAGCGATCAAATGAAGCCAATGGTGTTAGCGGAAATGATGGCACCAGGCCACTTGCTAAGCTTTGCCGTGAAGATTTTGTACATAGCCACCTAGTAACCTACTGGCCTAACAGGTTACAGCTGACGTTAATTAACCCCTCATATCAACCTAAAAAAAACAGACACCTTTTCAGCTTAGTTTATGCAAATTTATGGGTATTCCTAGCTCTGTTAAAATAATCAAAATACGTGCCATAGCGAAACACCGAGTATTTAATATAATTAGTAAAACAGGAAATCGCTGAAGCGTGATATTTAGCTCCGCCGCGCATCGTTTGTAATGCTTGTTTAGATATTTTATTTCCATAAATTTAATTATTCAATCTAGCTGTAATTGACATGGCTCTGACTACATCGTTATATAATAACATACACTTAAGTATTGGATAACTAGTGGCGCACATATGGCTTTCACAACATTACACTTATGCATAGAATGCAATAAAGAAATCCGTACGCGTTTGGGACCAAGTGCCGGGGAAAGCAGGGAACAGTAAATTACATAAGGAATAAAATTAAGGTTATAAACCTTCCTCTCTTAGAGTAGCTAGCCAGTGGAGGGTACCTTTAACAAAACACTTCCCAAGAAAAACTACTTTGCCAACGTGGTGTGTGGCATGGGTATGCATGCATTGAACTGAATAGATCTTCCTTTAATTATACTCCCAACGCTACTATTCTCATATTTCTTTCCTGGCTGCATTTGCACGATATTTGCAGTGTCACGTAAAAGATGTTTGCTATTCCGTCTTACATTACCCTAGAAAGTGATAAATCGTTAAAGGAAACAACTTGACTGGATAAGCTGTGCAATGTGATTGTTAGTAACGTCTAACGTTATGTTACCAGAGGCCTTGTATCCGGTAGAGTGCTGTGCTGTTTTTATAGACGAACTGTAATAATATGACAAAACGTCTAAATTGGCTGAAGTCTGACACAAGAAGAGACTGTTTTCTTAGCTCTTGTTACTGCTGACATAAGCCGATCCACAATGATATTCCACACGATCCTCGCAACTTTTTTTGGCTTTTGTAAACCCTTCATAGCTTTGTCCAAACTTACACCGTGAAAGGTAATATGACTTTGAAAACATCAACATGTTTCTCGTATCGTAAGAGGCTTTTGGTAGAAATCTATCTAATTTCGAACTGTCCATCATGAAGACATACAGGTAGATTACTGTGCACTTTAAATGTCAGATTTTATCTTAAGACGACATTCTGACGATACGCCATGCCTGTTGGCTAGAAATCTTGTTTCGCCTATTCTCAATAAAGTCGATAATTTTAAAGCACAAAATGTTCTTGTTGGCCCGTTACTCATACATAGCCAAAACGTTTGAGTGCATTTTAATTCGATACTTCTCGAATGAGGTTTATTAACACTGTAAAACCTGTACCTCCACTAAACAGCAGGTACATCTATAACTCATACAACTCCTTTTCTATTCTTGTCACCTATTATGTGAATTACGATAAAATACAGGCGACCTGAGGTATATGTTTTATCAGATATAGTGAAGACTCATTCAAGAGGTGAATCCTCTAATTTGAGATTCATTATGCTATTTTAAATGTAATTACCTAAGAGGCCAATAGTCTTGATAGAGATTTACCTGAATCTTCGCACAGTGTGCTTATACAGATAACAAGTTGGACATTTGCTTGAATGTATACAGTACAAACAATCCAGGTAAATATTGATAATTATATTTAATAAGACTCTGAATTGGCAATAGGTACACAACCAAAATATAAATATGATAGTTAATACATCATCACAGCTAGGATTTTTATTAATAGTTTTTTTTATGACAGACCCATTCAACATAAGGAAACAAGGCATATTATCGTCCAATACAAGATAATAGTAACAACTGTAATTTCCAACGACCATATTTACCCAGATCGGTTAAACAACTGTTTTCACTCCTAACCAAACTTGGTTGGCCTAATTATACTAATTACTAACTTTTAAAATATTTTCATTGTTAATTTCAAAACTATGCAAATACATAAAACTTGTTACGTTCATCAAGCTGATGAATTAGGTTGATATGAATTGTCTATACTTACATGTACAATTAACTGCCAGACTCGCTGTATAGATTATTCCTGGTGTAATCAATTCATGTTACAAACTGATTAGCTATACTTACAGTTATGGTGACGTTTACTAACAATCCTGGTCGTTAGTAAAATTGATCTTAGATACATACCAACCAGCACATCAATAAATGGTCTGTTTCCTACCCATAAATGGTGTCGATAATCCTATTAGTGTTGACAAAGCACAGCTCTACTTACGTAAGATCGATCTATCGAGTTGGGAACGAGATGTGAAGAGGGTTTGATTTTCAGCAGTGGTTAATAGGTATTCACATCAATCAACCTGAAGTCAAACGGCAATGAACCAGTGATTAATGATTGTAGTATTGGTTAGATGGTAAATTTATTCTTACTTCACAGGCATATAGCTCTGAGACAGGTGAAGAAAGAGAGAGTGTCATCAAAGTGATTACATGTAGTTGATAATTTTCAGGAAACACGTATTTGTACCATAACCAATTGTGTACGTGATGGTCCCAAATAGAATTAGGTGCTCCCGTTAATAAACATTCAGCATTTAAAGTTAATATGAGCATGGCACCTACAGTATCATTTTTCTAATTTAAACAAAACATCATCAGTGTAACAACAAGACTGATATCAATTATATGTTTACTTTGCCAACAAACTAGAGTAACTTGTTTGAGTTATTCTGATACTTGACTTCTTATACATATGTGATAATTAGCTATATTTGTTCGTAGTGGTCTTAGTTTAGCTATAAAGTGAACAATATATAATGTTTTATAGGTTTAAGAATAAAATCAGGTTAATACGACAGTTAAAAACCGCATTATAGCCAACAGACATGTTGTCATTTTAGCTTGTCGTCTTAATGAAAAAAATCTGACACTGGATGTGTGCGTTAACCGAGTTCCGTGTCTACCTGACGGACATTTCGAAATTAGATAGATTTCTACCTAAATCCTCTTATAAAAAAAATATGACAAATTGATGATTTCAAAGTGACATAAGAAAGGGAGAGCATACACACACATACCAAATCACAGCATGACTGTATTTTAAATTCACGACTTCAGCTAAATTTTTGTAATATTTCAGCAAATTAAATTCAGGGAAACTTGATATTTAGCCTGTTGTTTTGGGAAGAAAACAGGCTCTGCGATTTGATACGTGTTAGAAAAAAAAACACAATAACTATAGTAGGCTGGGGATGCAAAGGCTATCCTGTGACGACATTTATACCGATCATTACTGATATAAGCCCTATCAATATTCATGAGCCAGATGCCCTGGCCTTGGAACTCATCAATAACACCAGAGACAACAGTCAAGTAGAGTCAACGTTAAGAGACTCTTGAACAATAGAACACATTTGTTCATTTGTCATCTCCAACAAGCAGGTGACTGTCCACTTTTTTGTTTTACAAAGCTACAGGCTACATAAATTCTTTCCCTCTTTGCTAAAAAATCAATGGGCGGATCTCAACAAATATTTTGCTCTGAAAGTTGCCAGAAATCCACTAAAGTGATTCGTCAAATATCAAGCTTAACAGATATGTCAGCATGAAGGTTAGATATATCAATGTTCCTTCTGCTCTCAGGTTTGCTTACTACTTCGACAAATATTTTTAGTTCTTCAAACTCTGATCTCCTTTATTTTTGATCGAAATCATTATATTGGATAGTTAAACCTTTATCATTGTTTGCTTGTGTATGTTTTTATACTAAATGTGCCTTTCCTATAACTGTATAAATGGACACATACCTTGAAGTTAATCAAGTCTTTAAGTTAATCATGATGCATGTATTTTAAAAAGTATAATAAAAAGTCAATACTATTGTTATAATGTATGTTTATGCTCAGATTAACTGACCTACCGAAATACACTTCTAGTGTGTTTGAGCAGATCATTGGTTGAGAGCCTGACTGGGGCCTGTTGGTCCTATGAGTTTTGCACCTGGTTCCAGGAGTCCCTGGTCTTAACTCCATACAGGAATAGAGTCTGCTAGACGTTGAAACTGCACGTGAAATGTTAAATTAGATAAGCGAACATAATGAGTCTCCAAATGGTAACAGCCTGACATTTACTACCATCTAGACAAATGTCTACACTACATGGGGAAGTGGGGACAACACCACCGATGCATATCTTATTTAATGAATGACTTGACTATGTTCCCGGTAATAGAATGATTAAACACAGTAAATGTCAAACAAACCAAATTAGTGTTCGAATTATACCAACGTTAATGTACTACATGTATTTCTTTTGTGTTCCGAATTAGTTTAATCATACTATAATTGATGATAGTGTGCTCAGAGTATAACTATACTTGTACTCTTGCGAGTGATCACTAGCTTCAGTTCGCCTTAGAGGTCAATAAAGTTCATCCCAAAAACGTAGTTCATGCTGCATGACCTTGCACGTATTGGTGGCAATAATTGTCGTGATAACGTGTCTAATCCTTACTGTTAGAGGGTAATCAGTTAGTGTACTAAGTAATCATTCACATGCAGTAGTTTCATAACGCTAAGCTCTGATAAAATATATTATATGACTGTTTTCTCCTTAAATCTAGCTTAACATATTTACAGATTAACAGTAATAACAGAGACCTAAGATTTATTCCACGAATCAAAAAAGTTATACAGAAGACGTTTAATTATACAGCATTCTTTGTGCTCAATATTTCTTTGGGCACATACTCGTGGTTAACGTGTCTGAGTACTGATCGTTCTTCGCTGTACCGGTAATAGGTTCGAGTCCGCTTGACGATTTCGTGTATATCACACAATGTGGCTCAGGCAATAGCGGCAAAAGTAGATCCAGTATAAGCAGATTGAGACAAGGATAAGCCGTCCACTTGTAAGGGAAATACCATTGAGTACAAATATAAATAGCAATCAGACAAACCTAAACTTAATACGACTCGGCATATGTTTGGATGCCTATTGATTCGCCTCTGATCACTTTGGGTCGGCAACAAAAACTGCATTAAAAAAAAACATTGTTACTCGATCAAAGCTAAAATAGATCTATATATATAGCCCTGTCAGAAATGATGTGATATTTGAAACAGGTTATCGCTGGAACAATGCCAATTTTTAACGTTCAATATCAATCCATGCCAAAGAAAAAAGTTATTCAACTAAATAAAGTGTTGTACGAAGCTAAACAGTTAAACGTGGCAGCCAATACTGATAGAAACCAATATAAAGGCCCATGGGCGTGGCTTAGCGGTTAGAGTAACTGCTTATTATCCATACTTCGATGTACCGTTCACGGATCCAAGCCCTCTTGTCGATCATCAAGTGAGTCACACGATGTGGTCCAGGCAAAGGAGGGGAGGGGGGGGGGGGGGTACAAAATCTCTTCTCATTGTATTTAAGCAAGGAACAGGGTTGAGTGGACAATCGGTCGTCATGTAAATTAAATACACTGAAGTACGACTTTAATCAATCAAACATATGAGCAATCTGCATGATACGCTAGGGTTTTTTTCCCAAAGGAATTTAACTCGATCAATTCAATTCAAATAAGATGTGGCTACAATGGCGTTAAAATTTATCAAACCCGATACCAAACAGTTATCATTGATGATTTGTTACATAATCAGCAAATGTTGAAATCTAATTTGTCGTTAACACTAACAGTTGTGTTAGCTGACCGGCCTTGTAGTTTTAGATCGCATCGATTTTCGAGCGTTTTGGATCACCTGTCTATACGGTTGACAAATCAATGTGTTTCTGATCTGTGGAGTGAGTCCGTAACGATAGACCTACTGATGTTAGAGAACTGTGAGGAGGATCTGATTTCAGCCAGTGATCAGAAAGGAAAGCCAAGCCAATCGACCCAAGTCCAATCTCCAATGAACCAGTGATTGATGATTGTATTATCGATTAGCTGGTCAATTTGTTCCGCCAGCCAAATAAAATTCGAGCAGACGATATCATTGTCTAACGACAACAAGATTACACCGAGTCTCTGGAAGAAAGTAAAAAATATCCCCATGTTTCCACTGGCTTGTTAATCTCTTTACTCTCCATCCACGTATCGCTGGCAATACGATTGTGCTAATGTTCCGAATAGATTTAGATTCTCACAGACACTCATTTGAAACCTGGCTCTCTTGAGAAGCCAATTGTATTCAACTAAGTCTGCTCTATTACTCTACAGAGCCTATATTGAAGTCATGTTGCTCAGTAAGAAAGACGCTATTATTCCCATTTGGAGGCACCCCATGGTGATTCTTTACCCGTATGCTCAACCTGAGTTTCATAGGCGGCTTCAGAGTTTGCAAATGGTTTTCAACATTTAATCTGTTCAATAAATGTATTCTAGTTAAACTTGTTAAAGTACACAACGAAAGAAGAAGATAGAATGTGAGTACGATATATATATCTTTGTCTCACAGCTGTATATGACGTTTCCTAATAAATAAATACTATTCTGATATTCCCAACACTTATTACATGTATGTTTAACAATATATATCTGCTGTTTGATGTTCTAGCTGTAAAAAATGCATTGTTATACAAACTAAATTATTGGTGAGGTTTTTGTTAAAGGGATGTTCAATACAATATATGATAACAAAATAAATTTGAAAAGCTGTTACCTTCAAACTTATTTATCCGCGAGACCATGAGCTATAGAATGAATTTTGAGGAAAACGGCGAGAAATCTATGGCCGCTTGGTTGTGGTACACGTGCAATGAACAATATGTAAATTAAAATAGCCATGGACCTATTTTAATGGTAACTCACCCAGACATGCGCAGCAATGTGGTGAGCTGATTGGTCTAACCGCACACAAATGAAGCCACCATTCTTAACGTAATGGACTAGGGAACGTTCAATAGTGAATAAGAATTGTAAAACAAATACCAAGTTAGCGTTGTTTGGCAGCAAATTGCACACACTATCCAATGCTTACCTTGGTTTATTAAAGCGATGCTCCTATCTGCAATAAAATACATTCAGGTAAAACGGGCACCATGTCTTGTGTTGAAGTATGGTCTATAATTATTTTTCGAGCTATATCCACTTTATAACTGGATCTTAAACATTGGTTTATGCTAAGACTGCATCCAAATTCATCTCTGCAGCCATATTTTGCTACTTTAATCACTCAACAGGACAGAAATACTAAACAATCAAATATATTTCTTTTCATAATTGGTGCCTACGTCACAAGACCTGTAGAGTTGACCGTTTATAGTTGGTATACAGTTCACACATGTTACCCACTTTATACTCAGGGATAATGGGCAGCCAGTCGTACATGAAATTTTTAACATGAGTACTAAATGGCAAATTAACAATTCCACAGAGCAAAAACGTATTGCTTTCTGCAAGATTTTCAAATTGGTTTAAATTCACAATGCTGTAGTGCTTAATTAAACCGTAAAATAAGTCGCCTGGAGTCATGGACAGGGTTGTCCCCGCTGTCAGCTGCCAGTGGTCGTAGTTAGGTATTATATCTTAACCCTCGGTGACTTTATAAAATAAAGAAACGATAAAGATGCCGTATTTAAACATATTTTATGGTAGCCTTTCAAGGGATATGGGGGTTATTGCAGCCGAGTGCATGGCTTTAGGTTAACCATCCCGTCAATAAAATTCCAGATTTATGTATGGTACACTCGATCTACAGCGATAATATCTTACAAAAGACTATTGGGATGGAGATTATCACGGAACATGCACGAGATCTTCTCTCTGTATATCAAATGTTATTTAACTGTTATAGTAAAGAAAAACAAACACGTTATTTCAAATTTCACAAGCAGCCTATACTAGCTTTTACGCCAATTCCCGGAGAGAAAAGGGAGATGTTTGACGTTTCAAATCATACACGCATATTTACCTACAAATAGTGTCGATCAAAAATAAGTTTAACATATGCCAGAAGAGACAAATCACAGAATAAACAAATAATATTAGTTTTATATGCATTGAACAATGCTAAAAGTTTATGGCTTGACTTGGATATGAAAAAAAGACTACAAATATTACGGTGAAAATAAAACAATCTTGGTATTTTTTTCGGCAAGACTAATAAATCTTGTCATAATTAATCCCTTTCAAAATTATTGTAAAGTTTAACAACCTATTGATAAGATAGGATATAGGAGGCAAAAGTCTGATTGATTTGGATAAAATTCATTGTAATTATGAACTTTTAATACTCAATTTAAGGTAATCAATTCACATAGGAATCAGTTTTCATGGATCGTTTTTCGAAGAAAGCTCATGGTTGAATAACCATGGTTAAAGTGGTGTTCTCTGTTAATTGTAGATTCAGAGACTTGTGGTGCTAATTTAATATTAAGTCATTTTTTTTATCCTAACCCAATTAGAATATATCCGTCAAAGCTACGTAATAATAATGAGATATTCCACCCATCTACATACATATATTGTTGACAACCTGATTACTTAGTGGAAAATACATATTATTTTTAGCACGACATTGTGTTAATTTTGTTTTATCTGATTACATATCACATTTGATTCGCTCAGCAAAATATAGCTTAATACTGTTGATAGTTGTGGTTATTTTTATCGTTAATGAAGTCTATGCCATTACACTTCATAACCCCCACTACCAAGGATATGGACTTCTTAGGAAACATCTATCCAAACACATGTGCTGCAATATCATTCTTATGTTAACATGTGCACTGACAGGTGTGTGGAGGGTGTCAGTTGGTCCTAACGGAAGCCTAGCTGTTTCTTCATGTCACTTCTTCATAACAGCGCAATGATTGAGTGCTGAATAAACAGACTGTAGGCTCTCCCCACAGTTCATAACAGTAAAGTACACAGGCTGCCAACAGGGGCGTCTATCTTTAACGTTGAGGTGGAGTTACGCAACACTGTTAGTATATAAATTATGACACTTAATATACTCGCGATTTGCTAATTGTTGTAAGCTGTGAAAAAGTTATCAAGTTCGAGTTCGCATTAGTCGTACGTTTGAACCAACTATTAACGGTGTTTGAAAAGAAAGACAGCATCTAGTACATTGGACTATACCTTCGTAAAAGTCATCACACCATGCCTGACATTCCTCATCCTGTACTCACAAAAAACAACAAACGGAAATCTGCTAACAGAGGCATTGCTTTCACACAATCTTGAAATTCAGGGGATAACTAAATTTACCAAACATATGGTTTCGAAGAAAGCATCTGTGTTTGTGGATTCCACACTACGTACGCAGTTTGTCTGTCAGATGGCTCTCGTACCTTGCTAACCTGTTATACTTCAAAGTGCGTTAGAAGACTGACTTTGCTTTCTTAGAGGTATTTTGTGGTCTATCTTCAATTTGTAATCAAATGTAAAAAAACATTTTAAAACGTTAAATAAAACTATTTCAGTACGCACATCTGAAAAAACTGTACTATTTGTTATACATACTTTGTTACGACGGCCTGTTAACTTGACAATAGGTTTAATAAGCCTATGAATCGTTCAGATCAGCATCTGGTTTGCCCGGTTAATGTAGTATACTGAGACTGGTTTTACAAAAGCGTCAGTAGTTTTGATATTCTGTCATCGGTTGCGCGCCACTCTGTTTGCCTAGAAGAACAACTTTGATTGATTTTGAATAGTGTCATAAGTTCTGATATACTGTCATTGCTTGAGAGCCCCTATGTTTGCCGAGAAGAAAAAGTTTCATAGAGTTTGAATAGTGTCATAAGTTCTGAAATTCTGTGATGGCTTGAGAGCCACTATGTTTGCCGAGAAGAAAAAGTTTCACGAAGTTTGAATAGTGTCATTCTTTCCTATATACTGTAATTGGTTGAGCGCCACTGTCTTTGCCGAGAAGGAAAACTTTGATTGGTTTTAGAATAGTGTCATTATTTCTGATATACTGTGATTGTTTGAGCGCCACTCAGTTCGGACGAAGAAGTTTATTATTGGTCGGAGGATACTGTGATTAGGTAAGGATGAGCATGGTTAAGGCCTACTGTGTTGTGATTGATCGCATTCTACAAATGATTCAAGGATTAACGGCTTGGAATTCAGATATTTTTACCTGTATTAATCAGGGAGAGAAGTCGATTTCATGGATTGTACCTGAATGCATCCAGGGTTGTTTGCCTCCAATGAAAAGAATAAACTATATACAGACTACATCTAAGGAATAAAGATGAACATATTAGTAGGCAACATCGACAATACAGAAACCATTCACTTCGGCTCGCCAGAAAAAAATATTTCGATGAACAAATTAATATAGTTAATAATAATATCAAAGGAACGTGGAAAAATGTCAAATCTCTTATTAATAATAACAAACACAAAAATCTTCCAGACTCCTTTAGACCCGTGAGGGAGCCGGTGGGCCATGGCCCTGCAGAATACTCCCTCGGCTTTCTCGGTCGATCGTAAGAGGCGAGAAAAGAGGTTGCTTTCT
>JARFOD010078640.1:693-16736 GCA_031763545.1 Mopalia muscosa
TTTTTTTTGTGGTACCCCCCCCCCCCCCCCCCCCCCTCGATCTTTATCTACTTATACATTGTAGCATGCTAACTGCTTGTGTGTACTTCATCTCGTTCTTATACATTGCAAACTTTTGATCGCGACTGTTATCTCACTAAATTTGTAACTTTTCTTAAAGCCCTGCTGGAAGATTAAAGCCGTATTACATGGTTTGTCAGAAAATTGCCAATTTTGTTCGCTCGGGTTGATCACCTCGACTATTATCCCATTACCCTAATCATCACTGCCATTGAATTGCTTGAGATGATATGTTTGTGGTTAGGGTTGTTCCCCAATGTCAGCCAAATAATTTATATTGATCGCATTAGTGAGTTAAGGACGATTTGCTCTGTCTCCTCGCCTGTCAAAGACGCTTCGTTCCCCCAGGGAGAAATCCTATCGGCCGTAAGAAATCCCCCCAGAAGTCCTCTCGTTTGAAGACGACACTGCTTTGAATCACGTCGTTCCCGCAGAGATTTTACCTTTAATACTAATAAATATTGCCTCAGTTAGGATTGTTAATTCTTATTAAGACAGTTTTTATGACATTTTTCTCACAAATAGAAAACAATATTGGTAAGACTTTACAGTTTTATATGAGGTTTAAGTCAACGTATAAACCAATTTCGAATCTTTTCCGAGTCAAACTTTTCATATTGTCTTGTGACTAATTCCATCTTTGTCGGTATATATCTTTTTTCAACACTTAAAAAGAATTCGCAAAAATACAACCGAAGATTTTGAGAGGACGATTTAAGAGGAACACGGATTTATTATATTCAAATTTTGGATTTCCCTTTGAAACATTTATTGTGTTAACGACTAAGAAAACTGGATTGACTACAGCAGAAATTGAATACATGACGCTAGCTGTGTAGGGCATGGAACAAGCAATAATTCTTAAGTTCATCATCAAATTGCAATCAAATAAAGTGGAGGCCTATAAATTGAACAATATTCGTAATTCAAACGACAGTTCATGAGACATATGTACCTAGCTATGTAGGCCCAGGAAGCGACCTTTGCAACAAACTCGTAGGCATTGTATATAACGTACTTGACTTTTTTGATAGTCTGGTGTATTTCTATCATCCAAACTAGCTCTGGCTTTTGTTCGTCTCGTTTTCTTGATCATACAGCTGTTACTTCATCTGCAACGTTTATGCAGAACACGTTACATTTTTTTTACAAGCAGCTTGGAACAAAAACATATCCAGGGATTATAATTTCCAATGATAGAACATGTTTTATGAAGTATATGTAGTACTTGACAGGCCTCCCATTAATTCGGTTTATCAATTCGTTTTTATATTTAAAATTTCTCTAAACGTCAATGTTTTTAAATTGAAATAAGGATATTTTTAGAAAATGTATTTTTCGATTATTTTTCATAATTTTCATTTTATTTAATCAAAATGAAATAACAATGGAGTTGTTTTATTTTGCGGAAATAAAAGTTAATAGTCTGATCATTATTAAGTCATTAAATAAATGATTAAATAAATAAATAATTAACATTTTAATCGATTTTAGCAATTATACCGCTAACCGACGCGAGAATAATAAAATCAATGCCATAGCCGGCTGATATAGTGGAGATACATTGTGTTTTCACGGACGGTACTGTTTTTCATCGTATGTTGTTCTTTGACCATTGTCTTATACAGGCGGTTTGTTTCCGTGAAGGAAATCGTATTTGGCTGAGAAGCTATCGGTTATTAGAAGCCGTCGTGTCACCAATGTCTCCCCGAATGAAGCCAGACGGCAGGCAGAAGACAGTATAAGTGTTCCCTACTTCAAATCGTCCACTTCGGGCGAAGGTCTTTTCCGGTTATATCGTGGCCTTTCGTGGACCATTTAATAAAACTTTGGCAGATGGGTTTGTTGGAGTTTCTCTAGTTTGCTATGAAAATATATATATATTTAATGTAGAGAAATACTATTTTGTTTGCCCCCACCGCTTTTTAAATAACACCAAACCTAATTGCTATGGAGATACCATTGTGTTTGGCTTTCAATACTAAGTAATAAGATAGCGTTACGAGTATAAAATTCGCTGTATGTGATTATTCGGCCGTAATACAATGATTACAGCCTTCTACACATCTAATATTTAAATAATTATACAAACATATTTTGTAGAGTTAAATTAATTAACACGTTTAGTAGTAATTTTATTGTATAACATGGGCTCATGACGGTTAATTTAAATTACTAAAAGCCATGGTACCTTCCTGATACAGTTAAACGGCCGAAATACAAATCCTAGTTTTTACTTTTATAGATCTCATCCAAGACTTACCCATTTGAATTGGTCGTAAAAAATTACGTTTGAATATATACATTTTATACAATGAACTGTGTTTCATTCATAAATTAGCACCAGAGAAAAAAAATGACATTGCGTTATCGCTTGTTACATCTAAAAGCTGGGCCTACATAAAACAAACAAAAACAAATCGAAATAAAACAAAATAGTTTTTATTTCGCTTAAAGCGAATTGGCACATTTAACGATGTCCTCCCTTCTAAAATTTTTAAACAAAACACAAAAAAAAAAACACTTAATGTATAATATAACAAGCGCGTATTCAAATAAATAATTAAGTCGCTAACTAAAGGTTTTTCGTGGCTGCATTGGCTAAGAATTGTAAAAT
Organism: Mopalia muscosa; assembly: GCA_031763545.1. Classification (NCBI taxonomy): domain Eukaryota; kingdom Metazoa; phylum Mollusca; class Polyplacophora; order Chitonida; family Mopaliidae; genus Mopalia; species Mopalia muscosa. The sequence goes on from JARFOD010078640.1 coordinate 3,371, forward strand.
GCATTATAGACCTAATTGTATAATGCATTATAATTACGCTATATGGTCAAATAAATCAGTGTAAGTTCCGAAGACAGGAACTCTTAAGAGGCAGGTTCAGTCTCGTAACAGTTGCAGTACCAAGTCAAATACAGATTTACCATTGATAAGCTATAATGGATTATCTATGACATGTGATATTGAATTAAAACACGTTGGTTTTTTACACATGACAGACAGCACTCTGGATATCCCACGACCACTTGTCTTACATTTTCAGTTGACACATGTATAGATGTCTTATGTATATATGCGGATGTCATTAGTGTTTGCATAATAATTTTTCACGATTATTAAAATTGATCAACATGCTCTATGTATATATAAGACATTTAATGTACTTCTCAATTAAATGTACTACATATGTTGTACATAACATTTGACTAAGTTGAATTAGGAAAAAAGTAAAGATATGCATGCGAATTGTGATGAATTTAGAATAACAACAAATGATGAAATATTTGAGCTTCACATAGTCAGAAGCCATTTCTTGGTGTGTGTTCTTAAAATATATTACATAATTATGACAAGAATCGCTATGTAACAAGGCCGGTAAAACCTTTTTCACTTAACCGAGCTCTGAGCATATTTGACTTTTATAGGATGTCGTTCAACGTTTTCAATAAACAACTCATACTTATACCGCTTATTCATAGACGAACTTCAATATATAGAAATATATTAATATATATATATATATATATATAATAGCACATCAATCGTAATTGAAAGGACAATAAGTATAATTATTGTAAAAATCCCTGTGCACAGTGTCACGTCGCTATATGATCTCTTTCAATTAATTAAGTCCGTCAGTTCAAGTCTCTCGATGCTTAGGACAACAGATTGCAAACGCTCACAGGAGAAGCCTGTCTTTGTATGGTCCTTTCAATGTCAAACCTTTCGACTGAACCACTTGCTCCATATGCATTAGACTTATTTTTTAATTTTTATTTTCATTATTGGAATCGCTTAAGGGCAACAGAGCATCGGTTGTCGTGTGCGACACGCGCTCACTTACATACTTGCAGTGTATTTCCATCGTACTGGTAATTTCAACATTACAGCCGACACACGACCAGCCTCTATCTCAAATTTCATTAATATTTTAAAAGAAAATTGCCCATATTTTTAGTGTATGTATCAATTAGCCATTCACCCAATTGATTAGTCAATTAATTAATGATCGTTTCACTTTTCAATCTAACACACACGTAAAGTGCAATAAAAAGTATCAATGAATTGAATTTTTTTCAGGAGATTGTTTTTTCTAAACCATTGTAAACCAAAAATTTAAACCCTTACACGTTAAAATATTTATTCAATAGTTGGGCCAATGGTTCTTCCTACCAAGCGTTAGATTTGTTGTATTTGTAATGGTTTCCTAATGAATCAGACAGGTTGAAGAAACCGTAATTCTATTCCATAGATTTCAAAATTACAGGTTCTGGCTCTTTTGATATTATGGGAAATTGGCGTCTTGGCAATCTATGGCGGTGGATGCTTAATTAGGCAAATTATTCAGACAAAATGGCATCTCCTGTCTGTTAGGTTTTTAAATTTATATAAGCTTATTTTGACTCAAATTGACTGAAGCATATGTTCTTACCATGAAGCCTTGGTGGCTTCATTATTCAAGACCCTATGGTGCCTCAATTATTCGTGACGCCATGATGATTTTAGTATTTATCACGTCACGATGCCTCTAGTATTCATGACGCCTTGACGCCTTTAGTATTCAACTTGAATTCTTTGGAGGAACTTTCTCCATATATAGCTCCTATATAATGCTACATTGGTACCGCATTGGGCAATGTTTTTTTAAATGGTTCTGTTCGTCTGTTAGCCTTAGGGTGCCAGCCTTCCAACATTTGTTCCGAGTTTTTTCATGGCGAATCATTGGAAAAACGATTTGTTGTGGAGGTTCGTGCGTTACGAACAGTGATGCGTGTTCTTAGCCAATTGTTTGTTTCCGTCTTTTGTCTCTGGAACATAGTTTAGCCTGGAATCACGCACATCGGTAGAATACACAAACTGCATGGTCGTTAAGGCCGCTTAGTAGTTTTCACATTTTTTGTTGTTTTTTTGTTTTTGCGATAACCTACATTATTATTATCTTGATTGTATGGCAATACACCTGTTCAAACCAGGAAGCCTTATGCAGTCTGTTAACAGAAAAGTGCAGATTCTATTCTTTTTAAAAACCATTAACGTTTACATACAGCAGCATTTCTTTTTTTGAAAATAAGAAAATGCACCACCTTTGAAATTAAGCATAGTAATATTATTCAAATTGCCCATTGTCTGAACGTTACCTGTATTTCTTATACACAGGTAATAATGTCTTTCTTGTCTTTAAGTTCACGGTGTCGAGAAGAAGGGTAGTATAGAGATATCGGGTGTTTGACACGGGCGTTTTACAATTCTGTTGACATGCCCTTAAACGTAGAGCTGACCTGTACTCTATATGTGGCGGACCGTCATTAGACTCCGAGTTAATGGTAGTCACTCTTCAAAAAGATCAGAGCTTTTCTGTTCAGGTATAGGAGACAATGTTGTCTATATCATACGGTATAAACTATAGTATACCAGCAAACCTTTATATTCATTCATGCTATTGAATTGGGTATAATATCTCCCGAAAAGCTCGCCACATATTCAGTTCAAACTTGGCTCTCTACCATGTATAGTCCCTTTAAAGGGATAGCGAAAGACTTGTTTTTACCTTTTTACAGTTTCAATATCCCAAAAGCTGTAAATGTATGTTACCTCACATACTGTAATTGTATTCATTAAATCTTTCTACCTTTTTTTATTGTTGTAAAAAAGGCACACGTGCTTTTTTACTTTGATTTGTTTTCCGATAATAAACATTTGCCGATTTTATAGAAAAGATCAAAGTGTTAAACATTCACCAGTGCGAGGCATTATGTGCCTACCTTGTACAATTTTGGTTAAATTAATTGACTAAGGCTTGGCATACTTCTCTTCATAAATTATATGACGGGGCAATTGATTTATTTACGATGTCTGATTAACTTGTTGATTCGAATTTCTGCTTTCGTCAAATTACAGTTATCGTTTATTTATATATTTTTTTGATATATGATTAAAGGATCTCAAAGATCCAGTTTTGTTTCGCCGATACTGTACCGTCAACATCTCAATTTCTAGCTTAAAAACTAAGGGCTCTTTTTCTTACTGGAGACTATCAAATTATATCACAAACATGTTATGTTGATTCTATTTCCATAAACAAGGTAGACTTTGTGAAAAACTTCCGAGACCGATGTTAGCTGTTTTTGGGGGGTTTTTTTTTTTTCCTTCTGTGCGTACGAGTTGAAAATACTTCTCTGACAATACTTTACTTCTAATTCAGATTCAGCTGCCATAGTAACGGTAACCAATGCTGGCGTGTTTCCTCGTGTCGCCCTCCCGACACCTCACGTGACCCAGGGTTCCCAGCTTCCAGCAAGGAAAATAAAATAATGTATTAGGTTTTGCTATGAAAATAGTATAAAGTATATTATATTTGTAACAGAACTATGAAATGGTTGGGCTGTGTTAACAACATGGCACGATTCCCGGATTGTTTTCCTTCTTGATATAAAATTCACATTGGCGAAAATTTGATCGTTCAGATATCTTACATAAATACATTTATGATAATTCCTAAGTTCCATAGAAGAATAATATTCGCTTTTATACTGCAACTTTTAATACGGCATTTACTCACTTACTTGCGGTCTGTGTGCATGGCCACTTCCGGTTGTCGCTTCTTTTCTTTGTCGCATTTCCCGATATCCTTCTTTTGGCTTTGTCATGAACGTTTATACATGTACTTCTCATAGATTTGTTTGCAATTATTAGTCACATTTTCGAAGGAAAGAAAAAACGCATTTATTTTTTGTGTATTTACAGAAGGTCGTGAATGCGTCAATTGTGGCGCCACCTCAACACCTCTGTGGCGTCGGGACGGGACTGGCCATTATTTGTGCAATGCTTGTGGACTCTATCACAAAATGAACGGATCGAACCGACCTCTTATCAAACCAAAACGGAGACTGGTGAGTAGTGATTTATCACGTTTACTTTTTAAAAAATTTACAATAAATCGGGGTTGTTTTGATAAACGCATAACTGCTGCATAGAACACCTAGATGTCTATAACTTCTGGGCATTCATTTTTCAGGTTGCAAATTTTGTGTTTTTATACAATTGTATAAGATTTAAATTCGCTAACGCAAAATACTGGATGATAATACAAACAGAGAATTTGGGTTTCAGCCGTCGACGGAAATTAATTGTCTCTTCTTACAACCGAAAATGTAGGCTAATGTCATAAGTAACTAGACCTTTATAGAAAAATATTTAAACAGTTGTATATCTACCTGCGCAATCTATGGATTGGAAAATTTCACCAGCATTAAGCATACAATTTAGAAGTTAGTGTCCGCTGTTTCTAGTATACAAGACCGTCCTGTTCAAACCGACTACACGTGTGCAATCGAACACTTACAATTGTTTGTACATAGCAAAACCCGAGAGAAAGTTTTCGCGAGTATTTCATAATACATCCATGGACCACAGAGTTCCCAAAACAAACATTTAAAAGCAATTGTGCAATTAGATCAGAGCTATAAAATCAATGTACTTGAAGCAATTGTGAGTTCTTTCGCAGGTGTTTTCCACTGGCTCTAGTCGTTCAAAAGAAAAGAAAATACCAATGTTTTGAGGCATTTTTCTTCTGTTTTTTTTTTTAAAGTTCTTTGGTACTTAATTTTACCAATTCAATCTTTGCTCTATGAACTGCTATTTGATGTTATGGGATTTATTGTTGGAATACAAGGTACAATTTTATCAAAAATGCTTTACAAACGAACTTTGAAATATAAAAACGAGAAAGAACGAAGAGGCATTTCGCACAGTTGTGTCCAGATGGCTGAACTATTTTGACCAGCATCGGTTTGACTCTAGTACAACAACGCCAGCATCTTTTCAGAGGATCATGTTTTTTTGGAATATTATATCATTTTAGGCAACACAAATAATCTGTTTTATAGTCACTGTCCATCTTGTTGACTTTCACACATAGTTCAATGGAATTTGGATAAACTGTTTGGAAGTATACACATTGGGATACGTTTCCTTTGTTTATGCCTGTGTCTTTCAATAAACGAAATTTTTAAATAATTTTCATCGCACCTTTTATGTTAAAGTAAGCAAAAAACTGGAACTAACATTCTTCCACATATTATGCAATGCAATTGTCTCAACCGATACTTAGCTTTCCCTTTAACGTGGGAGTTTTTTTTTTTTTTTTTTTTTGTTTTTGTAGTAATATATTCTTTCTGTTCAGCTTTAAACATTCGAACACATGAACATGTCTTTGAAATAGGTTGGAATCTTACATATAGCAGAAAAAAATATTGAAAGTATGAACAAACTCAGCATCGCGCATGGTTCAACTTCATTCAAACCGAGACTTGATTCAGGGGTTTTCTAAAATTCATATACCACAAACTCTAATAAACAAAACAACGTTCCGAAAATGAATCCTTTTAAATTTTATGAGAATTTGGTTTTGGACTTTTCATTTTTTCCCACGTTTTAAAACTCCTGGACGGTTAGCATAGGACAGTGCGATAATAGTTTGATAAATGATTACTTCCTGTCTTGGGCCTGGGGCAAAACACATTGTCTTCTTTCGTAGGCAATTTTATGAATAATCAAAAATTTCTCAAGGTGGTAAATGTTCTTATGTCATGATCGATTTAGAAAAACTGAGCCAATGTAAAACAGTCCAAGCAATGATTGTTTACCTATAGACTTCAACGTGAGGCATTTCGCTATACAGATTAAAACACAAACTGATTTACGATATTAGAACCGAACCCCAGTCCTATAAATTATATACTTTTTCCAAACGCCAACCGTGTCAGAATTGTGATGGATGTCAGATGGCCATGGGGCCTTCCTTACCTGAATCTCCTAGGAGACACAGGTCAATAGTAATGGCCCATGAAATTATATTCACACTGCTGGAGGCGAACAGCAACGGTCGGTAGCGACGACTTGAGAAAGCTATCACTATTCCGCCGACTGTATCTTCCCCTCCCTGATCCAAGCAGCACTGAGAACGACATATAGTGTGGCTGCCCGAGGGTCTTCACATCTGCTCCATCAAAATCTTTACTTGTCATAAAAACCGTCAGCCAACATCAATTTTCTATGAAAAAAGTTACATTATCATATATATGTTTCGGTTGTTGGTCTGTGGGATCTTTGGAGATCTGGACGTGTATCTAAATAGTTCAATCATGAACAGCATTCAGGTACCCGGACGGCGATCTCGCTAGAGCCACTGGGCAGCCTGGAGTCCGATTCGTTAGAAATCTTGTTCACAATGCCGTACCTAAATTATATAACCATTACTATTTTTAGTTAGTTTAAACTAGGTTTTATGTCATACTTAAGGTTATTTCACTCATATCCAGTAAAATTGAACTTTCAATGTCATGTGCCACAAACTATTCCCAAGAGTAAAGTAAAGAAAATCACAACATATCGACTTCCTCTTGGTAGATTGATCCTTAAACAACCACAAGGAGGGGGAAGCTCTCCCAGAAAAAGGACAAAATGAAGCCGATTTGTTTGTGATATCGTTGTATTGTGTCCTGTCGTTATCCTGTTTTGTTCTGTCTTGTGACTTTTTGTTGTCATCATTGTTGAAGGTGGTTTTCATTCACCCATTGGGCTGACACGCCGTCATGTGAGTGAAATAACATTAAGTACGGCGTTAAACCCCAAACGTCGTCAAGATGAATTTCAACAATCTTAAATTTGAATCCACTGTTAAATATTTTATAATGAAATAATAACTAAAGAGTAACAGCATGAGACTTTCAGGCTAAAGTTTGATCACAGCCCTGTTTCGAAATCGCCAATGTTCATGCGCGGACGACATCTTATTTTTTTTCATCCTATTAAGAACTGTGAATTGTTTGACACGCTGATATAAGTAAATCTTTAGTATGCTAGGCAGAATATGTTTACCCATTCGAGTCGAACGCATTAGACCGACCTAAAATGAATCAAGACGAGAAAAACGAAATCTCCTCAACTTTATAACAATCGTTCTCATTAAGGGCAATGAGTGCTCGCTTGTGTTTTACGGCCAGTCACTTTTTTTTCTCTCCCTCTCTCTCTTTCTGGACTGACAAGTTATTTTTATATGAGCTTAACACTCAGTAAAGTGAAGAGATAATTTGACGTCAATTTTTGCGACGGGCCAATTTCATCAAGACGGATTGCTATTGTAAAATTAATTTCCTCACATGAATATTAATATATTGTTGTTGGGGTTGGGAACTGAGGATGAAGGCGGTCAATAAGTACAACATTTAAATTACCAGAAGTTCATCAAACAAACGATAAATAATGAACATTTTTTCGAAGGGAGGGTCGCGGGGGGGGGGGGGGCTGATACAAATCATATATATATATATATTTTTTTTATATATATAATTGCAGTCCAGAATGATAGGCCCTTTGTCTAAGCAGAAACTTTTCTTAACATAGGTAAACTTCTTTATGGCAATATACAGTTTGATAAGATATCTAAAAAAAATTCGTAAACTTGCATTTTCCTAATGATTCAGTTACCACTTCCTTTCCACTTGGAAGCGCTGAATCGAATTTCTGGATGAGCTATCCTCATTGGAACCACAGCTTTAGGGGTGTCACTCAATGTATTAACTGGGAATTTAAGAGCTTGTAATATGACGCTAAGAGGCGACGCTATTTAATAATTAGTACGAATGTAACCAAGCCCAGAAACGTTTGGCTTAGGCTTAAGTACTGCGATGACATCTCTGGTGGTGAAGGTGCTAACATTCTCACCCTAATGAACTTAGTAACGCGTGCTGCTTAATTACCCAATATTGGGAGCACATGTCTAGAAGGAGGAGAGAGTTAAGATAGAGGCGGGGAAGAGGGGTACCAGATCCGGCGTCACATTACAGAAGGAGGCACCTCAACAAATTTAAAACAAGTGCAACCTGATCTTTATCAGGAGATTAATCTTTTAACTGCTTCGAGTTGTCTTAATGCTTTAACCTGTCGTCTGCCACTTCCCCTAATTTTGTTCAATCATCACACACGATGGCGCGAAATGCCTTTCTAATGCCGATAATCACATGGCATTACGTCATGCTCCTCACTGATAGAAGTGTCTGTTTTGAATGAAATTAATCCAACATAAAGAAACTACAAGTTTAGTGTTTAGAAGTAGCCGAATTTCAAATTCAATTTCAAGTTTTTGTTCTAAAAGCATATTGCTTTTGTGTATCGCATGTTAACTTCTGTAGAACTCCGCCGAAATTATTTTATATGAGGAATCGTCTGGTTTTCACTTCTGTGATTATAGCAAATTAGTAACTTCCCTTCCTTGGTTCCAAAGAACTTGACCTTTGGGAAACCAATTCGCTCATTTGGTGAGACATTCAGGGCTTTGTTTTCCCTAACTGGAGAAACCGCGGTTTGACCTTTGCTTACAATTGGACTGAGGCGTTCAATCCAGTGGTATTGTTTTTGTCATGTTGCTATGTTAATTGCAGAAAGCTGTTGAATTAAGACAATCGGAAAAGAAACAATTCAGCCTGGAGTGTACATTTACACCAGCGAAATGGGTACATCCACGTTAGTCTTGATACACCGTGAACCTAGTTATATATTAGCACCAGGCACGAGTTCCATGTTCTTTTCAAGAGATTGTTTATAAGTTTTAAATTTGTTTTGAAACTCGTTTAACTTCACCCGAGTAAATCATCAACAAGTGATGGGTATTGAAGTGTAATGCATAGGTTTCTTCTGAGGAAAATATATCATCACTTAAACCAAATGTCAAAGCTAGAGTCTGTTAAGTTGAGTCAATCTGTTCTGACTTTTACCCAAGTCTCGCATTCCGTTTCTCTGGAAAGGCAAAACTAGTTTGAAACTGTGTTTTCTTCTGTAATTTCTCTCTGGGGGCTGTGATTTTAGTTTTTTTTCACTTGGCCAATTCCTCGTGTCTTCCTATAAAAGAGGAAGTGACACACGTAATTTGATCTTTGTATGTGAAATTTTGGCTAATGCTCCTTTTGACAGGTGAGGTGCTGGGACCATAGCAAAAACAAACACCTCCTCTTCTTTTAAGTGCCTCTTGTAATTCGCTACTGTACATACTCCAGCTGCTACAAGTTAGCTTTCTTATGGGAGAGGGTTTACAAGTGTAATGATTGAGAGGAAAGTTGAAGTTTGGTAACTTGTCTGACCACGTGTTAAACAGTGATAACTGATGAATCGACTGGCCCTTGCCCGATAAACGGAGCTGCGTTCTCTCTCGGATCTCAGCACGGTTTCATGTTTGGGCTGTTATTCAGGTGGTAACATATTTACTTGTGCCGCCATCATTAAACCCATGCTGTGAGGGGTAGGATGAAGGGCCGGGGGGGGGGGGGGCTGAATAAGGATTCCGAGGAAAGGACTATCATGGTATATATTAATATTGGGTCCCAACTCAACGGGTCCCTCCTCATCGTGTTGTATTGGGTTTTTCATTGTTCTTCTAAACATATGGAATTTGTAAACAGAACATAGTTTGATTAAGCGATGCACATTTTTTTCTCTCGGGAAAGGACATATATTTGGCGTAGTTTTAGCGAGGAATGAAACATCTAATTTTTCAAATAAAGTATTAATATCCGGGAATCAGGAAGTTTTACTCCATTTTGTCCAAACGTCTTCTATTTTATTTCACCGCCTTTCAAAGAACTCACACTGACACATTTTTGTTGGAAATTTTCTTTTGGCCTTCGCCTTACGTCAAACAAGCGATACTGATTGTTTATACAAACATCCTTTACCCCGTGCTGATTTTTTCAAACACCAATGCCCTGCTGACTTACGGCTAGTTTATTTCTAAGAATTGCCTTAAGCAGACTATCTGTAAACTTAATTTATTTACCAAATTCTCAAAAGGCTAAATATTTTTTGAGCTAAATTTCTTTGATGATATCGTGAATTGAGAGCAACTTAATAAATGGATTGGAAAGTGAGGCGGCGACTAACATTTGTGATTCTAGTGGTTTCTTGATTCGTGATTAGCAGTTGAGTTCTGTTCAAGTCAGTTTCTCAGGGATCCAGGTGGCTTGACTCGGTGTTAATGTGTTTTCATAACTCCTCGTCCACGTATCCTTGTGGCACGGAGAATTCCAGACCGGCATCAAGCACTCTGGCCAAGGGAACTTAATCTTCTTATGCATCCTCCCCAGTTTTAGTGGAGACCATGCAGACGACAATTCGATGAAACTTTGTATTATCACTTGTCTTGTCGTGCTGGTTGTCTCTTGTCGCTGTCACAGGGTTGTCGTGCTGTATTGGGTAAACCGCACCCTCTGTAAATTAGCTGGGATACCGGTTTTCATCTTGCGTTGTCATCCTTGTAATATTTCATCCAATTTGAAGGACGGTCGCCTGGTCAAATGCCAAAGTTGTTCTTGTACAGTCGACTCTAGACTGACCAGGCCAGTCACGTTAGTCAACTAGACTAGATCCTAATTGCACAGACGCAAGGTTAGCATGAATTATTTATTGAAACTGTCTGCTAGGGGTAAGAATGGTAGCGAGATGCAGTCAGGAAAACTTTATACCAGCTGTATTATGTCGTGATGAGGTGATATTAAGAGTGGCCGTCGAATGCTCAACTTATATATAAATTCTGAGATTTGGTCAGTTTGTTGAATTTATTAAGCTAGTCTGAAAGATGTGCCAGGGTCCATTCACGATATGTTCTAGACATCATAAACGGTTATATCTTGATCCGGGCGACCCGCATTCAGGCTGCTCGTCACCAGTGTTAAACCAACAAATTGTTTAAAGGCGGAGTCTTGCCCGTTTAAAAGCCTATGAAGTGTAATGGCAACCTCTTGGTATTGACAAACAAACTCCATTTACACGTCTCTGTGAGGCAACTCTTAATTGTGCTCAAGTCGATTGCATGGTAGCGCCCATTTGGGGACAAATTAGCTTGTAGTTTGAGCCCGTCCCTTTTGTCAAGCACTCGCAGGATTCTTACCAGGGTGGCTTTGAGGGTGTCGTAAGAGCAAGGGCTCTAGACAGCAGGGCGCGTCTACAGGGGACTGTCTTTTCACTTTGCTCCGGCATGTGTGACTTCGCGTCGGTCACAACTCGACTCCCAAAGAAGCAGCGAAATTAGAGCTATATTTCAATACCCACAACCGCAGGCTGTCGTCCATAACAAAGCGCTCCCAAACACGAAATGGCATTATTAAGTTTCTCTTGATCGTACAGCTAAAGGTTGGGGAAATAATTAATGACTATGCCCGTGATTTAAGACCATTCGACGCTCTCAGTCCCTCTTCCAGAACTGTTATTAAACCAAAAATCTTACGTCTATATTTTCTCCCAATGTTTGTTAAGTTGCCCTGGATTTGTTTACGTACGGTAAATCTTTCCGAAAAAATGTCCCATTAAATTCATAACATAAATATGTTAAGCAATAAAAGACATGATAAAAACAATGAGTTTTTGTTAAAAACACAGCTTTTGTATTAGTAAATCAACACACAGTCACGAAAAATAGTTAATAGTTTAAGATTTAACAACGAATATCTCTTTCAGGAATGCAATAACCAATCTAAAGGGTTTCACATTTATATTTATCATCCTTAGCTATAAATAAAGAAGAGATTTTTTAAAAGTTTATCATCAGTATTTTTTTAACGTTTATTAATTAATTAGGTAAACAATCGATTTATAACTAAACTTATGAATTGTAATCAGGGTTTAAGAAAAGTTTGTAATCAATGTCCATTCTCAATAAAACTCAAATTTATTCATATATACTTTTTTCTTCGGTAATAGCCTTTTATATATATTACATGCGCGCCTCATTGATGCCCAATATACAACTCAAAATGAATCCAATTTGTTACCGAAGCAACATATTCACTAAACACAGTAAATAAATCAGGCCTTGCAAAATATAGATTACAACAACCGGCTCGTGAGTTTTATTTACCTGTTGTAAAATGGCAACCCGAAACACAAAATATATCACTTTTAATAATAAGTGTTAACTTCACAAAGCGATACGAGGTAAATTTGTAATGTTTTATTGAATACATCAATTAATTCATTCGCAACAAGAAAAAGCCTTGTAACTTATCTGCCTGATTCACTTTGAGACATAGGATAGGATTCATGTAGTTGAAATGGTTACATTTTAATCAGATTATAGGAAAGTGAATAGTTATAGTATGAACTTTCTTTATTTTTGGAACAATTCTGGTTGATTCGTACAAAAATAAATTCATTCTTACTATGGGACGGAATCCAAATTCCATCGCTTAACAAAAAGTTCGGATTGCTCTTCTGTACTCCTTCCGTGTCAGAGGTTCCTGGGCCTGGGATTGCTAGGGGCCGCCCGGACCCTTGCTGTTTGGGCTGCGATAGCCCGGCCAGGGTTTTCTTCCTCATTTTTGTTAAAATGTTGGTAGATTCACACAAAATAATATCATGCATGTAATGAGACCGAAGTTCAATTCGGTTGTTGCTCGACTCTCTCCTATGTCCAGATCTGTGGGGACTACACTGCCGATGGGTCACACCCTTTAGGCTTGGTCAGTCCAAATCCTCCGCTGTCTACGTCTAGTTCTGTTTACTTTATTCGATACTACAGCGATTTGCTAAGAAAATTTGTAGTTTAATCGGATTGTATCCTAATTAGAGTAACGTGTCACATGATTGTGCTTCGATAAGTAGCATGTTAAATATGGTTTGAAAAACATCACTTATGTTTACGTAGGATTATCATTGACTTGGGGGCCTTGATGCTATCGCGCATGTGGATGTTGTTGTTTAGGCGTTATCTGTCTGATGTCATCTTCACCCTTCCTCGCGCACGAACCTTAGAACAGGCAAAAAATAATAATTTTGTAAACTACACAAGCGATTATAGTAAAATGAGACAAGAAGAAATAAACAGATATCCCCAACTGACATAATATATTAAAGACTGTAGTTATTTACATAAGCTATCTTCTCGGCATTCTTATAAACAGCAACTTCAATTCATTGTTTTATTTGTACATAAACCTATAAGGCAATTGTGAATGGCTATCTGCTATATATGAAACAGTGTGAGGAAAAGGAAATATTCAAAAGTTAATTGAAACTAAAGTTGTGTAGCCAGTGGGCCATGCATAGTTTATGCAAATTACAGTAAAAAAATAGCTTGGGAATTTCATCCTTAATAACACGTTAT
>JARFOD010078651.1:0-20099 GCA_031763545.1 Mopalia muscosa
CTAAGCTAATCCTGGAATGACCAATGGTCACTTCCAAACAACGTTATATGGTCATGTGACCAGGGCCAAAGACCTACAATATCCTTCTTTAGATTTCATTCCACATCTGGCAGCCAGAGAATCAACATATCTTTATTGTGACTTCTAGGTAGGAAATTATGCCCATAACTGTTAATGTATATTTGAATATAATTTGCAATACTCTTTTGTATTTAATGTGTAAATGTGCCTTATAAATTGAAGTTCCAAGTTAAAACATTTGATAATTTATGGAAGGCTTACATCTAACCTATTTCACCAAGTTTAATTTCTCTTTATATGTTCTCTTGAATTAAAATTAGATCTGACTTTAAGTAAACTTTGCACTGTTCACTTATTTTGTCCCTGATAAATAGATCATACAACGGCAATGGTCACTATTTGGATATCAGTACTTCATTAACAGTCAGTCATTTAGTTATTCAGTCATTGATCAGTTCCATTCATTGGAAACAGTCGAATTCCACATCTAGCAGCCAGAGAATCAACAGATCATTATTGTGACTTCTTCTTCAGGTTTATTCCTCTGGCTGTTCTTGGTAGATGATTTGTGATGTGAAGTCTGCACTTATGATTCATTAAACTTGTACTTTATTTATATCTGTATAAGGAGTTTGTCTCAAACCTTCAATTGAGTTGTCTTTGTCCTGCACTCTTGCGCACTCCTTAAGGTGAGACAGTTTGGCCATAGTCTACATATAACGACCAAGTCTTACACAACCCATGAAGCTGGTCCGTTTTTAAATGTCTTTTTATTAAGTCCTGTGATTGTTCTGTATTTGTGACGAGGGTGGTGTCCTTTACCTATTGGGCTGGTACGCCATCCTATGAGTGAAATACCATCAAGTATACGGCGTGGAATCCTAACCAAAGAAACAAACCACTGTTCCTCTTGTACCACCAAATGTCAATAATTATCGACTATCTGTCGGTACTAGTGTAAATAGGGTTTTATATGGCGTTTACGATTTTTGTAAAGCGGGAGTTTTAGTGGCGCTAAATCCTGTTTAGTTTGGCGTGAACCAGACTCTCCTCGCGTTAACCTCGACCACGGCTTGATTGAAATTAACGCGAGAAGAGTCTTGTTTACGCGAGACTTTGTTTTTCTATAGTACGACGTATTCGTCTTAAGTGTATCTCAACCCGTGGGGGAGGTTGGAAATTGATCCATCATTATCACCGGTACCATGGACAAAGATAAGTGTATCTTTAAAAAAAAAAATAAAAATCCAAGGAAATAAAAAATAGATTTTCTTGGCTGAACCGATTTTCATCCTCCACCATGGGATTATTTTGACGGAATTAGCCCTATATGCTGTGCAAGGTTTTCCTGGTATTTTCAGAGCTAAGCAGCGAATACGTATCTTATTGAATATACAGATACGACGTAGGCCTACAAGCTGTGCCAAAACTTTAGAAACCTAACGTTGAAGCAGTATCACTTAATTACCGCGGAAGATTTTTTTAGTGAATGGTCGTTGTATGGGTCGGTCTAAACCAAAAGTGATCAAAGGAAGGACACGAGATGGTTTAAGTCGGGACAAGGCTATGCACTTTTTATGCATTGGAACTTCAAAGATGAAGTGCAGAATCATGGTAGCCTTTTGCTATTTCTAAAGGTTAGGGACACTCAAGTAGCGTAGCTAAGAGCCAACATGAAGCAAATCCGTTGAGCGATTCCTTTAGTAATTGAGCTAGCACGTCTTCTAGTCCAAATAATTCGACTTTGAACAGTATTTACCACGTGACATTCATCCTGATAGAAAGAGTCCGAATTCAAATAATAACCCGAAAATAATATTTTGACGTCAAAAACTGTGCCTAAATTAAGATATGTATATTATAATCCAGTTACAGATAAAAAAAATCAAGACGTTTTATTAAGATAATCAAGGACGCGTATTAAGATAATCAACGGACATCTATTAGTACAACAAACGGTCACGTTTCAAGATAATAAACGGTTACGTTTTTAGACCATAATCGATTACGTTTAAAGAAAATAAATGGCCACGTATCAAAATAATCAAATGTTACGTGTTGAGATAACCAATGGAGACGTATAAGGATAATCAACGGACACGTATTGGGATAATAAATTGTCACGTTTTAAGATAATGAACTGTCACGATATAAGATAATCAAATGACGCGTATGAAGATATAATAAACTAACATTTATTAATACAATAAACGATCACGTTTCAAAATAATAAATGGTAACGTTTTTAGACAATAATCGATTAAGTTTAAAGAAAATCAATGGTCACGTATCAAAATAATCCAATGTTACGTGTTAAGATAATCAACGGACTCGTATTAGGACAATAAATGGTTACGTTTTAAGTTAGTTAAATGACGCGTATTAAAATAATAAACGGGCAACTGTTAGGATAATAAACGGTCACGTTTCATGATAATAAGCGGTTACGCTTTAAGATAATAAACGGTCACGTATCAAAATGACCCACTTTAATTCTTTGCCTCCGGAATTTGTTTTTCACATGTGGATCTATTTAGACGTAATATCCTAGTGGAGAATCTAAACAAAATTACTTTTGTAAAGTAATATGGCCATAACTTTTAAAAAGAGCCATTGGTATAGAAAAGTATATATTTTCTGCATTAGAAATACTTTCTCTATCTAAAAAGGCTCAAATATTGCCGATGTCAGCGGCTTGCCAGAGGCAAAGAGTTAACATATTAAGATAATCAACGGACACATATTTATATAATTAACTGCCACGTGTTATAATAAACCGACACTTATAGAAATTTTAAATGGAGGCAAACAGATAAAGATAAAAAACAAAGACATATAAGGATAATAATCGGATACCTATTAATAAAAAATACAGATAAATAATATACAGGATTAAACACTGGTCAGTTTGGGCTTTGGGATAATTAAAATTAATCTGTATGAATAAAGCAACTATATTGACACCCGCGAATGAAACTATCTAATGTAAATAGAAGCACATCAAAAAAACGCCAATGGCTTTTGTCAGGAAATGCTTTAAAATGCTGTGTTTTATTCCACAGAACTTTCAAAATGCCAAAGTACAAGCTGACATACTTCGACTGCAAAGGACGAGGCGAGGTTAGCCGTCTGCTTTTCAAGGTGGCGGGAGTGGAGTTTGAAGACAATCGTGTTGGCGTGAAAGAGAATGGGTTAAGCCCTTGCGAGGAGTGGACTGAAATCAAAAAAAGTAGGTTCATAGAGAGATGGGACAGTTTATTGTGTGCCTTGGACAGTCTGTGAGCGAATCCTTGATCCCGATGACATTTAGAAACTTGATAATTCAGATAGCAGTTTACACATTTCGGATGGAATTTCTTGTCCATTCTGTTAATGAATCACTACTCTCAAAGCTATTTATAAACTTAGTCATTCAAATAGCGGCTTACGCTCTTCAGATGGAATTCCTTGGATGGTCGTTTAGTGAATCCTTCTTCCAGAGTCATTCAAATAACAGTTGTCCATTCTATCAACGAATCATTACTTTGAAAGGTATTTAGAAACTTGGTCATTTAAATAACGGTTTGTGTTTCCCGCTGGAATTTCGTGTCCATTCGGCTTGGTAATTCAAATAGCAATGAACAGTTTTCGGATGGAACCATTCAAATAACAGCAAGCACTTTTCGAAATGGAATTCATTGGTCAGTCTGCAGTCCATTTCTTCTTTGAATGGCTTTTAGGTACTTCATAATTCATATATCAGTGAACACTCGTCAGATGAAATTCCTTGTCCAGTCTATGAGCGAATTTCAAAGGCATCTAAAAACTTGGTAATTCAGTTAGCAGTGAACGCTCATCAAATGAAATTCCTAGGACAGTCTTCAGTGAATTTCAAATGCAGCTTCAAACTTGTAATTTAGATATCAGGGAACACCCGCAAGATGAAGTCCTTGGTCAGTCTTTCAGTGAATTTAAATGGCATCTAGAAACTTGGCAATTCAAATAGCAGGGAACACTCTTCAGATGAAATTCCTTGACCAGTCTATCAGTGAGTTTCAAAGGCATCTGGGAACTTTGTAATTCAAATAGCAGTGAACACTCTTCAGATGAAATTCCTTCGCCAGTCAACCACTGAGTAAATTTGTAATACATTTAGGAACCTCATCATTCAAATAGCAGTAAATACTTTTCGGATGAAATCAACTACTTGGTAAACTAGAATGCAATTAATAAATCTATGAGTTTAAAATCAAATGAAAAGGGATTGTAATTATTTGACCAATCTCCTACAAGCGTCTAAAAGGAGGGTCTGGTTTGTCATTGATATGAATATATACCAACAACCTAAATCCCCTAGGATCGATTAATAAATGATATAAGTTTTGAACGACATTTAGAAGTGGAGTAACATAATTATACAATTTCTGGATAACCACTTCTTGTAATGTGATAGTACACAACGTTTCGATACATATGCCTGTATCTTCATAAATGATACCTGTTGAAATCGAAACGAAAAGTGTTCATTGCTAGGTTATAATTCAATGACCGCGACCAATCGTTGGTGATAGAAAGATCCATCCCGATCCGTCGAGGCATCATAAGAGATTTCTAAGTAACCTCCTATCTCAAACATCTGATTAAGTGGACAGCAGTGTTAAATTCATACTAGTATTACTCGCCAGCGGCCATTTACAACTCTTTATTTGCAGCCTCTGATTAAAGAAACCTAGTTAGTTGAGGATCGCCAAAATAGGTTTTACTTCAAAGCGTCCAATTAAAATCCTCTAAAAAGTCGTTTATAGTCTATAGCTTCAATCAAACGTTTGTTTGTTTTAGTCAAAAATGTGTTTTACGAAAGACAATTTATATATATAGTATATAGAATTCTGGTTTATTATACTTAGAAAAGTGTTTAATACCTGTGATCATCTACAATTCATTACACCGGTGCTTGTTTGCTTTACACAGAAACTATATTCGGCCAGTTACCCATACTAGAGGTTGACGGGCAGCAGCTTGCGCAGAGCCACACTATTGAACGATTCCTGGCCAGAGAATTCGGTAGGTGAGATTCGTTAACAAACAAATGAACCATGAGTGGAAAAAAAGGTAAAATGGTCCAAATTTGTTGACAAAATGACAGACCATTTGGACAGTTCCTCTTTTAATTACCTGATTTAGCTACCTGATTCGTCTGTGTATTTCAAAATAAGACAATCAGAAAAAGCAACCCAAAGGATACATACAGAACTTGATTAACCATCAAGCTTGATTAACCATCAAGCAGAGAAACCACATGCCTTTAACATCGAGGCTTGTAGGCACTACAAAGATACAAAAATAAACAGAATTTTCATTTTTCCTATAGGTTTTATTTCATTTTGAAAAACAAAATTTAATTTTTCTGGTTTATTATTGTTTAGTTTTTTGGTAACATATGTAAGGGGAATTAACATATATTAGGTGATTAAAGTATGCTTCATTTAGAAAAGCAAATTATTTTATGGTTTATTAAAGTTTATATATTGAATAACATATATAGGAGAGAGCAAAACAAATGTTATCTCCTTAGGGCCATTTTGGGACAACAGAGGGTTTCCCATTGTTTATTAGCAGCAGAGCAGTATATGACTACTCTCAATACCGTGGTAAACTAGTGTTGTTGTTGTTGTTATAGGTTTGGACGGAGGGTCGTCTTTTGAAAAGGCTCAGGTTGATATGTGGATTGAAGCCGCCGAAGAGATCATGAAGCTTTTGGTTGATCACGTTGAAAACGTGGACCCAAAAGACAAGGTATAAAATTGTTGGTTTCTTCCGGGTTTTACTTTCCTGGTTTAGCCCGACACCGAAAGACTGATACGGCTATGCGATATAATTGTAATAATAAATGAATGTAACGTGTACACCAAGCAATTAAAGAAACAAATGAATACAAAAAAAAATATCTTATGGTCTCGTTGACCCGTTGGTCGATTTTCAGAACACAAGGTGTATTTAAGTCTCTTATGCAGAAGAATATCAATCTTTTGCGAAATGAGTAAATGCCAAAAGAAAAAAATGGAATGCATTTTGCCTTTCGGGAATTAACGGGTCTTACTGGTCAGAATATATGTTATGTTAGGAGGCCTGAAGGAAAGATTGTCCTCTAAGTAATATCTAGTTTTCGGAGAAATTATCAGAACAAATGTAAGTTGTCGACTGTTCGATTATGTGATCTACTTAAACAACTACATATAAAATGAAAACTGTTTAGTGGTTTCCAATCTTGTAATAATAGTATAATTTTCTTGCCAGTCTGAAGACGAAATCAAGATTAAGTCAGAGAACATACCCCAGATATTGGGACCTCTCAATAAAGCTTTGGCAGCCAACAAGAGTGGATTCATTGTCGGAGAGAAGGTAAGATTCCCAGATTGTCACCTAATTAGGCAATATTAATAACTATGGTCCGGGGGTTTTGTGGTGTGTTCAGGGAGCTGGAACCTATTTAGGCCTACTGCGGACAACACCGGATATGTCATCATTTCAGTATTATTGTGTGGTTACGGTTCAAGTTAGGACCAGTTTATGGGTGAGAATAAGGTAAAATATAAACCCCACCCCTATAAAACGTAACAGTCATGTTTGTTTGACACAGTGGAAATGGTAGTCCATGTGAGGGCTTATCATAAGGATGATTAAAATGTGTCCTTCGAAGTAAATACAATTCTGTCCAAGGGTATATACAGCGATATCACATCTGGATTTCTCTAACTTCTGTTCTTTTAACCTTGCAGTTGACTCAGGCTGACTTGACGTTCCTTGTGGTCCGCGACTGGCTGGGAAGCGTGTGGCCCAAGGATGGCGTTGCCCAACTGACTCCCTTTCCGCAGGTGACTGATCACATCCAAAGAATGGAAAAAGTTCCTGCAATTGCTGCCTGGCTGAAAGTACGACCGGACAGCTTGTTTTGAACCAAGGTAGTCGTTTGACTCATTTAACATTGGCCAAATGTACGATTAACTTGTTTTATTGCGGGCACAAAAATCAAGTCCTTACTAATAAGTTAGTTCTTATCAATACACCAACCCTTGGCTAGAGAAGATGATCTGAACACTTTATTGGTTCTTCCCATGACTTAAACCATTTTTGTTGGACTATATATCTTGTAGATCGACCACATATCGTCATTAAGCGACCTGGCCCGCATCATTTAAGGTTGTATTTTTCTTCGTTTTAATTCTTCCTGTTTTTTTTTTTTTTGTTTTTTTTTTTTTTACAGATTAAGCCGAGAGAGTGTTCGACAATAACGTGAAAGCATTGTGGTTGAAATTCCGTTGATGAATCTCCCGACCAATCAACCCTAAAATAGTGTTATTCTAATTCCAAAGTGGAAACATCGACTCCTTGATACATAAAGGCCATTTTGTGTCGCACTACGACCACGTGACCGACCCAATCATTCGACATTATCTTGTGAATATTGGGTTTCTTTTTATTTCATTTCACTTAACATAATCCATATTTTTCATCTGTAACTTAAGGAATTCAGGAACTTCCATTAACAATTCATTTGCAATGCGTTCCTCCAGAGGTAATGGAGTTTCAACGAGTTGTCAGGGCCTGGCGAAATCTATAAGGGATGTTGTCTTCAGTTACTGCTCAGTGTAGGGATTAGTTACCTGGTGCCTGTTGCAATAGTCAAATTTGCCTACCTCTTAATTGTTAATACAAGTAGACTATGTTCCGGCTTATTGTATTCCTGCTTAAACTAAACAGTTAATTGACTATATTAAATTATATATAAACGATTGACTAACCGGTTTTAAAAAATGTATTAATGAAGAATAAATGAAAAAAACCAGGAGTTGAAAATTACAAAATCATATAGTCAGCATTTCTGCTTGGCTCATTATTTTCTATCCATGATTCCTTTGAGTTGGGATTTTTTTCACACTAAATGCTGTTCACTGCTGTTTGAGATTATTAAAAAGGTATATACTCCATTTTTCATACTTCATACAGCTTTTGTTGTTATTTTGGGTCTCCAATGTATTTAAGTGTCAATCAACAGTTAAATCAGATTATTTGTTATTTGGCCACTGGGCCATCTGACTAAGGGCAGTTTAGTTGAAGATGTTATCTTTACTAAGCAATCGAGGAAAATTGACTTTTAACATTTTGGGAACGCTTCACTACTTGGTTGTACCAGTGTCAATTATTATCGGAATATATATATATATACCGCCGTCATATGAAAGAAATACCTTAAAGCACGGCGTAAAACACAAATCAATCTACGTCACTGCCAGAAATATAACAAGACATCCCAATACCCAATACAAAGGCATCAGGGACAATTTCGCTTCATGTTGCGCCTTAACTAGGAAAGCACCTGAGCAACTGAAAGCTCGCTCCTATAGACAGGCCGTTATGTCACTATAAAGGTAGTCTTCGTTCTAGTTAATGCATACATTTAGAAGAATACGAGCAGAAAATTCATGGTACCCTGCGACCAAATTTTGACCACAAGCGATGTATGCAAAAATTCAAATATATTGCAATGGTGCATGTAGATGCCTAAATAGCACACTCGTTATTCCCGCGTCGTAAATCCATTTCGTTTGCCGCTTATCCATCGTCACGCTGTTGCATGATGTTGATGAATTTCCATGAAACTGATTTCAACCCGCCCGAAATTTATTTCTTCCTGGCCCAAAATTCATTTTAATCCGCCTCAAAATTCATTTCTGCCCGCCCCGAAACTGATTTCAACCCGGCCCATAATTCATTTCTACCTGCCCTATATTGATTTCTACCTGCCCCGAAACGGACCTCTACCTGCTTTCTGCCTTTACTCTGAAAGACGTATTCATAGGGTTATTAGAGAGCGAATCTAGTGATACAGATGACGTTCAGTATAGGTCTAGTCATGCTCACGTAAATGCGTGCCATGTCATTTGGGCGAAGGAAACCAACCCTCGACATAACTGATAGTAAATAAAACAAGACGGTTTGTTAGTTTGATTAGGCTTAAGGATACTTTACAGTAGTTTACACGTAAAACGGCGAAATGTAAACACACTCGGTAGAGTACTATCCTACTAGTATGCGGGGAGAGTAGATATCAATTTCCGGGTGGGTGCAAATTAATTCAAGCACGGTAGAAATGATTCGGACTGGGTGGAAATGAATTTCGGGGCGTGTAGAAATAAATTTCTGGGCAGGTAGAACTTAATTTCGGGGCGGGTGGAAATCAGTTAGGGGGCGGGTGGAAATTGATTCCGCGGCTGGTGGAAATTAAAATACATAATAATAATAAAAAATACAAAAAAAGAAATTCATCTCCACTATGAGCCGCCGTAGAAATCCATATTCCCCATAAGCCGCCGTAGTATAGCGTCAAGCATTTTTAATCATATGATATTTATTTGTACTTAATTTTTTGTCTGACGCAAGCTCCTGTCTCTGATTGCAAAGGGGTAAAGTCCAACGTAATTTCACGAAAAGAATTTATGGCCTTATTTAATGTATTGCATATACAATGAAAATATCGACATTTACACCTACTAGTCAGGGATCTCTAATATTCTTACGCATTTGTAAGGTTAATGTTGTGGCTTAAGACACGAATAAAACAACCAAGAACAAAACAACGAAAGCCTAACACCCCTCCTTTGAAGAATGGATTGCCCATTTTATGGCTCTGAATCAAGTTCAGCCTTGTCTGGATCAATACTGATGCTGACGCTGAACAGCTTTACCAATAGAAAATCATGTAACATATATAACACATGTAACAAGCCTAGCGATTGGTTGAGGAATCTTCTCTTCAGATGGATTGAGTAAACACTGCTATATAAACCTTTATACACTCGTGGGACTGAATGAATATAAGCCGGCTGTTCAGACGGGTGACTGGTAATTTGAATCAGAACGAAGACACGGTATAAAGTCAGGCCTTTAGTTTAAGAGCTCTGGTGCGTCTTAACCGTGTTTATATATTTATTTAACAAAAAACATTGGCTATTTCAGCAAAGCGTGAAGATCAGCAGCTAACGGAAAGAGTTGTGAGTATTTTAAATACATTACCCTACTGACCTACATTATGTAATGTATGCTGCGATGGCAGAATCTGGGCCGACAAAAACTGCTATGTCAGCGTATGATGTTTCGTTCGCACTCTAAAGGCCGTTTGGCTGAGAGTTGAGAGAACGCTTCCTGTTGCCCTGGTGCTCTCCGAGTAAAGGGGCAACCCATGAAGCTGAGCTGTTTTTAGATGTCTTTGTATTTAATCCTATACGTGGTTGCCCTGTATATGTATAGTCTGTCGGAATAGCATGTGCTATATAATGACGGTGCCTGGCTGGATCTAGTCTAGTCCGATAGGCTTAGACGATAGTTTTTGAGTGAGTCTTAGAGGGGCAAAATCTAAGTGTTTTCGCCGTCAGGTAGTATAAAAAAAGCGTCAGGACCACTCGGACTAGTAATTGTCATATCTTGTCATTTTTTCTGCCAGTTTGCGTCGAGGGTGGTTTCCATCGCCAGTTGGGCTGGTACGCTCATATGAGTGAAATAACCCTAAGCATGGCGTTAAACCCCGTTCAAACAAACACACAATAGGTATAAAGGCCCTTTGAATGTGAATGGAGAAGACCGGTAAACATTCTTTTACAATTTTAGCCTATAATCATTAATTAGCTCGCTGGATTATAGGGCCTACAATTATTCTGATATTCGCTAGATGCGAATACGAACATTGTATTATGACTTGTATTATAGACTTGTATTATAAAGTTAATAAATGTGATAAGTTAAACAACAGTTCCTTTTAAACTGCATAGGCAAATTGTTCTTGGGGGCGTGGGGTGGATATTTTATTTGTACCTTTTAAGCTGTTACACGTGTTCTAGTCGAGTGGCCCCGACGTAAAAAAAATGGATGACGGCGAAAACAACAGCTAATTCTGCCTGTCCAAGAATAACTAAAAGACTATCATCTTAGCCCTGTGGCTACTCCCCTAGCGGTACCAGCAAAATTATGTCAATAATCAATGACTGCATCCTATACCTATTTGAACAATTTATTTAGATATGACGTTTGCGATTTTTGTATAGTGAGCTAGGGAGCTTCCTGTTGCCGTGGTAGGCCCTACCTTCTGAGTTAAAGAGGAACAGGAAGCCGATAGGCCTATGTTTGTGATGTTTTTGTATTGTCCTGTGAGTGTCCTGTGTTTGTCCTGTGGTGTTTTTGTTTGTTGCCAGTGAGGTCGGGGGCGTTTTCCTCTCCCCATTGTGCTGTCACGGCGCCGTGTGAGGGATATAACATTAATACGGCGTTAAACCGTACTTAAGATGTATCTGTGCGTCTTCTTAGGAAACTACCGAAGCAACAAGCGGCACAGTTACCTTCTCCACCCAATCGTATTCTCTCGAGAGTTTCTCAAGAAGACGAGGCTGAGACAACTCTCGTACACTATACCAGGCCATCGCGCATTAATTTCCGCCAACATTTGGAGCGACGTATGTCACAAAACAGAAATTAAAAAAGTCCAAACCAAATGGCCCTGTTGTATCTTAGAGTCAATGTTTCGACGTACGAAGTAGAATCGATTATATTTTAGAATGCTTCCCCTCTCTATCTACGATAAAAAGACATCGAAGTGGCAAATGTAGGCTTAATATCGCTACTAGGTCATTCGTTTCGTTGTTTACACAGAAATCCAAGTGTGAGACTGTCTGACGTATTGCAATGTACTTTTTCGCTCAAATATATGGTGTTTTCCGTGCACGCCCATCGCTGTTTAAAAGTATATTGAACTACAAGACAATAGGGTAAGTGGTGGATATTATTTTATTGAATCATTTTTCGTAAATCAGATGCAAATCGTTCCTCGCTCTCAAGAGTGTGGGAAGCTTAAGCAAAAGAGCAAATAATACCATGGCGTAAATCACACCTGTGGCTTGAAAATTCAGGGCACACAGGTGAGACATTTCAGTTAGCCCTCCATTTACATCCGAATCGAACTATCTCTGTGATATGAATGAATTTGGTTATAGGCCTACGTGTATGATTCTGTGCTAAAGTTAAGAGAAATTCACCGAAATAATAATGACAGCCATGCGGGTAGATTCACAACAGAAGCCATTTCAGTTATAGTTTTGAACTCTATATCTATGGTCCTTCCTCGGCGACACAGATTCCGACCAGTTTTCCACCGGGTGTACGTAAAGAACGGGGGAAGCGATCAACCCGTCGTCATGTAAGCGAAATACTCCTGAGTACGATGTTAAACCCCAAGCAATCCGATCGGCGACTGTGATAAACCCCCACAAAAGTGTCCTCAGTTTCTAAAACCTAACAACAAACATTCGTTCCCATTAAAATAATAGACAGATTTGTGTTTGTTCCTCTCAGTAAAAAAAAACACAAAAAAACGGACGGTTGGAGGGAGCTTCCTGTTAAGTAGTTAAGGGGAAACATGAAGCAGATCTGTGTGTGGTGTGTTTGTATTGTGTCCAATATAGGCCTTGCCTTTTTTCTTATTTTCGATGTTAGTTTCCTTCACCCATTGTACAGCATTTAGCCCAAACAAACTCAATGAAAAATATCGGACATTATTTGTTCTTTTATTATAAATTTTCTGCTCTACCTTATTACCTTTTTAATGAAAAGAAAGTGTGCTGCTATTTGTGTTTGTTAGCCACACCGCCGATTTATACTGGTATGTGTTAATAAAAAGATTCCCCTTCTGTTAAATATACATATAATGGGGAGCTGAATGTAGCCTCGTGTCTCACGAAAAACAGTTACTATAGTTTAACCTATTTATTAGAAAATAAAAGGAGTTGGGTCACGGCGCACTGCCAATTGACTCAGACACGTGCGATGGGACCTTAAAGTACATTGACATTGGGTTGGCTATGTGGGTCATTTTGAAATGTAAAAAAAGCGTCTTTGCGGCTTCTCGTTAAAAAATCTGCTATTAACCTGCGTTAGATTCTCGTTTTGCGGTATCATCACTACGCTTGGCCGAGATACCGGTAGATGTATAAATAGTACATTTTGTTCCCGGACTCCGGCATACTTACCAGCGCATGCGCACTGTGTACACATTTTAATAAACCTAGCGAATTTGTTATTGCTTTAAAATCGGCAAACTAAGTTTAGGGGACCATAAATCTCTACATAACACGGAGTATATTTATTAGTTGCTTTCCATAGTGGCGATGGGCACATATATACACAAAATAAATGGACGTATAGAGAACAGTAACGTACGCGTATTTTTATGCCTATAGAGGAAATAAATAGACATGTGTGGAGGAAATGTAATTTACACGTAAAGATATATAAATATTTACAGATATTAATAGAAAATAGAGACATGAGTAGAGAAAATAAATGGACATGTGTATAACAAATAAATGGACGCGTATAGGTAAAATAAATATACATCAGTAGAAGAAACAAATTGGCATGTAAAGAGAAAATAAATAGACAAATATTGAGAAAATAAATAGACACGTATACAGAAAATAAATTGATGTATAGAGAAAATATATCATGTATATACACATAAATAGAAAATAAAGACATGATTAAAGAAATCCAATGGACATGTATAGAGAATACATGGACACATAGAGAACGAAGACTTGAGTAGAGAAAATGTATGGAAGCATATAGACAAGACATATCGACATGTGTAGATAACATAAATTGCCATGTGTAGATAAAGGAAATAGAGATACGGAGAAAATTGACACGTATAGACAATATGAAAAAAATTAATTAATTGAATGGATACGAATATAGCAATTAAATTTACAGGTATGAAGGCAGATTTCTTTGTAAAAAGAAGCAAATAACGAAAACGCCGAGCGCTTTTGTCACGAAATGCATTTAAATGTTCCATTATTATTTGTATTCCACAGAACTTTCAAAATGCCAAAATACAAGCTGACTTACTTCGACTGCAAAGGACGAGGCGAAATCAGTCGTCTGCTCTTCAAAGTGGCGGGAGTGGAGTTTGAAGACAATCGTATTAGCTTGAAAGAGAATGGGTTGGAACCTGTTGATGAGTGGAATGAAATCAAGAAAAGTAAGTTCATAGATAGACGCATCTTCTCTAGCCAAGGGTTACTATTCCGAGCTACTCTGCATTTGTACCCTTGGCAGATAATTAATGTACAATGAGAGTTTCAGCTACGCCATCTGGCGGATAAAACGATCAAGGTTCTAGCTATAAATTCACTAGTCAAGTCTTCTAATAGCACAACATCTGATTGGATCGGTAGAAGTTCAATTGCTTAGAAGCCGAGTCTCATTATACAGGACTTATCCGCCAACGGTTAAAATGCAGAGTAGCTCCGAATAGAAACCCTTGGCTAGAGACGATGAGATAGATGAGTCAGTTAGTGTTCCTTGGTCAGTCTGTGAATAAATTCGTTCTCCCAAAGGCATGTAGGAACTTGGTAGTTCAAATTTCAGTTAATATTTTTCGGATGACACTCCTTGGCTAGTCTATCAGCGATTTTTTTTTTCTTCCAAAGTCATTTAAGAACTTGGTAATTCAAGTAAAAGTAAACACTGTCAGAGGAAGCTCTTTGGAAAATCTATCAGTAAGTTTGGAAAGCATCCAGGAACTTGACAATTCAAAAAGCAAAAAACACTTTTCAGATGGAAATAATTGGCCATTCTATCAGCAAATGTGAAAGGCATCTTAGAACTTTTTAATAGGAATTTTTTATATTTAAATAGCCATTAACGGTTTTTGAAGGGAACTCATTTGCCAATATATCTGTAAATCGAAAGGCCTTTAGGAAGTTCATAATTCAAACAGCAGTAATTACCTTTCAGGTGGAATTCCTTGGTCAATCTATCAGTACATTTAAAAGGTATCTAAACTTGTAATAACGGTTTTTGGATGGAACCCATTTGCCCATCTATCTGCATGCAAAACGAAACGCATTTAGGAACTTCATAGTTCAAACGCCTTTGGTATGGAATTCCTTGGCCAATTTATCAGTAAATTTGAAAGGCATCTAAACTTTTAATAACTTAGTTAGTCCTAGATTAACTAATTGGTTAATTAGAATGCAATTAATAAGCCCAAGAGATGAAATCCAAACGAAAAGTGGTTCTTAGTATTTCATCAAACTCCTAGATGTGTCCAAATGGAGTTATTCCTCATCCATATGGATACATGCAAGCAACCTGAATTACCTAGGACCGATTAATGAATGTACCTATAGAAATCCACATGAAAAGAGTCTAATCAGTTCAATGACCACAACCAATCATTCGCCATGGCGGGATCAGTCTCAAGCCAAATCATACATTAAACATTCCTATGGTCTCTTCCATATGAAACTTATCATTGAAGGTGACAGCAGTATTAATTTCCTACTACAACTACTACTACTCCTAAGCTGCATTATATAAATCGTTTACCCTAGCCTCTGATTAAAGAAACCACGTTTGTTGAGGATTGCCAACTTCCAACAGAATTTTTCAATTAACCACTTTTAATCTAAATCGCTGGTTGTTGGAGGGAGCTTCATGTTGCCTTGGTGCTCTCAGAGCTAAAGGGGAACAGGTAGCCTATCTGCTTGTGGTGTCTGTATTGTATCCTGTATTTGTCCCGTCCTGTCTTTGTTTGTTGCTTGTGGTGTCGAGGGTGGTTTCCTTCACCCATTCGGCTGACACATCGTCATATAAGTGAAATAACCTTGAGTAGGAAGTTAAACCCCAAATCAAACAAACAATCTATTCTAAATCTTTAAACATACTTTGGTTCCTTTTCGACCAAATTGTTTTTTTCAGACAGTCAATTCGTGTCAGTCTAAGATCAGACATAAGCAAATGTAATCTAAAAAAGTTTTTAATGCCAAATGTGGTTGTCTGAAATTCATCTGACAGTACTGTTTATTGTTCACAGAAACTCCATTCGGTCAGATACCCATACTGGATGTTGATGGAGAGGAACTAGCCCAGAGCCATGCTATTGAACGATTCCTGGCGAGAGAGTTCGGTAGGTAAAATATGGCAAATAAACCATTGGTTCAAAGCCCAATTCGCCATCTGGTTAAGGGTAGTTTGTTTGAAGAGTAACAATGCTGTCTTTGCTCAGCACTGGAGGAACATTAATGTTCCAACATAATGGAAACGCTTCACTTCTTCGAAGTGCTATTGTCAAATATTGCTGGAATACACCGCCATCATATGAATGAAATACCCCTAAGTATGGTGTCAAAGACCAATCAATCAACCAAAACGCAATTGCAAAAAATCAAAACAGTGATCCATGAATCGAAAAATGAAAACTTTTACAAATTTGTTGATAAAATTTTTAACCATTTGGACTCTTCCCCTTTTGGTTACCTGATTTAGCTAGGTGATTTGCTTGTGTATTTCAAAACAATACAATGAGAAGAAGCAAATGAAAGAATATGCACACAGCTTGATTTACCATTAAGCAAAGTAAAGGCTTGCTTGTGGCATCAAGGGATGTGTGACCCACACAGATACAAAAATATTCATTATTTTCCACTTTCCTTAAGGTTTCAATGCATTTTGAAAAAACTAAATTTGATTTTTAGCTTAATCATTGTTTATATTTTGAATAAAATATATAGGAGAACATATTTTAAGCTCTTAGGACTACTTTTGGTCTAAATCCGACCATGGCTAAATGTACGACAGATGATTTTCTATTGCACATAAGCAGCAGAGCTACAGGATGCTTCCAACATCCACCCTCGAGATCGTGTTAAAAATAATGTTGTTGTTATAGGTTTAGATGGAGGGACGTCTTTAGAGAAGGCCAACGTTGACATGTGGATTGGAGCCGCTGATGAGATTCTGCGACGTTTGGGCGATCACGTGGAAATCGAGGACAAAAAACTCCAGGTATAAAATTGTAGTAGAGGATTTGGCTTTTTATTTGTGATTGTGTGTAGTACATAATTTTTAGAAGTACTGAAACTCAGCCCTGTTCACAGCCATATGGGTATGGTGCGAAACCCCAACCAAATAACATAACTTGATAGAAATACTGTTCTAAAATTAATCTGACGTTTTTTTAGAGAAATTGTCAGAGCAAATGACGGCCGTAGAATCATATGATCTACTTAAAGGGGAAGACCACCCAAAAACCATATTCTATAAATAAGTAAAACTTTTTGTGTGTAATACAATACATCGATTTGTAATGGATGATAACCAGAGTTACGATCAGATTATGAAAATGGAAATTAATGTATTGTATTACACACAAAAAGTTTTACTTATTTATAGAATATGGTTTTTGGGTGGTCTTCCCCTTTAAAGGAACTGCACGAAATGGAAGGTATTTAGCGGTTTTCGATCAAGTTACAATAATAAAATTTACTTGCTAGGCTGAAGACGAAAACAAGATTAAGACAGTGAACATACCACTGGTATTTGGAACTCTGAATAAAACTTTGGCAGCCAACAAGAGTGGATTCATCGTTGGAGAGAAGGTAAGATTGCCAGATTGTGAGTAACCAGGCAGCATTAATAACTGTGCAGGGTTTTGGTGGTGTTCTCAGGGAGCTGGAACCTATTGACTGAGGACTCCATTTCAGTAAAAAAAAATTAAGTTAACACGAGCTTAAGTAAAAGGATGAAGTTAAATATAAACCCCAACCGTTAACATTAAATTTTGTCTTTAATACACAGAGGACATGGTAGCCCATATTCGTAGGCTTATCATACGCCTACGATGATAACCATCTGTCCATCCAAGTTTACAATTCTGTCCTCTGGAAGGCCGAAACCACATCAGGGGCCACTTCCACAAAATGTCCTACGTCAAAACAATATCGTAGGATAAAATTTCGTTATGTTAAAGTATAGGCGTAAAAATATCGTACGAGATTTAATTGTTGTATGATATTTTGTGAAAGTGGCCGGGGGAACTTCTTGAACTTCTCTCCAATTTTACCTTTCAGTTGACTGTGGCTGATTTGGCTTTCATTGTGGTTCGCGACTGGTTGGGAAGCGTGTGGCCCAAGGATGGCGTGGCACAACTGACTCCCTTTCCGCAGGTGACGGACCATATCCAAAGAATTGAAAAAGTTCCTGCAGTTGCTGCTTGGCTGAAAGTACGACCGGATAGCTTGTTTTGAACCAACGTAGTTACCTCCCTTGTCTAAACGATATAGCAGTAGCCAAATGTAGGATCCTGTTATCTTATTGTGGGAACAGAAATCAAGCTCTTACCAATAAGCCAGTCCTACCCAATAAACTGTTGAGTTGATTTTGAGGGTTGAGTTGATTTTGAGGGCTGTTCCAAGGGCTATCAAATTTAATCCTCTATTAGAGGATGCCACGCCGGGTTGGAGCCCTATCTAGCATTTGCGATTTAATCTGATTTTATGGACTAATAGCCTTTCGTGCAACCGGTTCCTGGTGCCAGTTGCTAGTCTAATTGGCCAACTGCTTCAACCTTAATTTAACTGAAATGTGCTTTGGCTTATTGCGCTTAAAGAACCAAGTCAAATTTATTTGTTACATTGATTCATTTATATATAAACGATTGATTAACAGGGTATTTTAAGTTTTTTTACATTAAAAAAATGTATAAATGAAGAGCTAACGCCAAAAATTATGAGTTGCAAATTAACAAATTATCCTTATTTTTTTATTAAGTTCAATTTATTTCACATCAAATGCTGTTTACGCCTGTTTGAGATAATTAAAAAAGAGTTTTGATGTTATTTTGTGGTCTGTTGTTCTCCTAGGTATTTACATGTTAATCAACGTTTAAATCTGGTTATTTTACCAACGTGTTTGTTTGATTGAGCATTATC
Organism: Mopalia muscosa; assembly: GCA_031763545.1. Classification (NCBI taxonomy): domain Eukaryota; kingdom Metazoa; phylum Mollusca; class Polyplacophora; order Chitonida; family Mopaliidae; genus Mopalia; species Mopalia muscosa. Next base: position 18,822 of record JARFOD010078651.1, read on the forward strand.
ACTATACCGGAGGTTTTTTTCTCTTATGACTGCGTACCAGCCCAGTGGTTGAACGAAACCACTATCTTCGTCACTGCAAGAATAAAAAAGGGAAGCTCCATCACAGCAGCTCCTTATTTCGCTAAAAAGGTAGTGTATTTGTTCTAGCTTATACTTACTTTAAGAAGAGTGGGGTTAAAACGACCAGAAAAAAAAACCTGGTACAGTCATGACCAACCAGAAAAAAAACCTGGTACAGTCATCACCAACCAGACACAAGCTGGTACAGTCGTAACCGACCCGAAAACAAATTAGTACACTCGTGACCGACCAGGAAAAAACTGGTACAGTTGTGACCGACCAGAAAAGCCTGGTACAAATTTTGACCGAAAGAGATGTACCGGTATGCATACATTCCTTTCTAATGGTCATTCGTGGACGTACCTCGAGATTATCCCGTTTTTCGGGATTTTTATTTTAAAAAGTTTACACTCGCCAGAATTTAATTCACTATCAAGTGTGGAAATAAAATACTCCAAGATTCACAAGCTTGATAAATCTAAGAAAATTTACAAAAAACATAGTTGCTGGGTATTAAATCGCTTGAATAGAGAAAAACTAATACAAGTCTTATATACAGTATACAAAACCCGTCTTGGATCAGCGATCCTCAAAAGTCTTGATGGGTTGTATTAAAATATCTGGGATGAATTTCAATGTAGAATAAAGGTAGAAGTGCTAAATCGGCTTGCCATAGCCACCGTCATATGGAGAAAAAAAAATCTGAAATAAGGTTTTATCCTGAGTTGTATTGACTGATTTGAAACGTAGGTAAAAACATTATACTTTATTTAGTCGAGTTATTGTTTCTCTGTCTGATTTTATTGACAGTGACCGTCGAACAGACATCACAAGAAATTGAAGTGTATGACATTTTATTTTATATCACATAAAGATCTAAATTTAAAACAATATCCAATGTATTCTGTCTCAGAAAAGGAATGAAAAAAAAAAACAAAAAACAAAAAAAAGGTTTCTTCCGTATACAAAAATATCAGATGTCCATAGGGCAAACAATAAAAAAATCAACCGCAAATAACAATCCTACAATGTGAATGTCAGGATTGAGCTTAGCTGAATTGGCGAGTCATCGAACAAGAATCCTGTTGCACATGAATGATAACTGCCGTCGCCTGTTCTGGGAGCGGAGGAAAAGATGATGGTCCAAAAAATAGGCAGAATACAGCCTCCGTTCCAAATTACACTTCTTCTTTAATACGATTTACTGTATTTGCATGG
>JARFOD010078662.1:0-20099 GCA_031763545.1 Mopalia muscosa
TTGTATACGTATAACTCTGAAGCATCGTATCCAAACGGCCATATGTCTAAATTTAAGCGGATTTAGCGTTTCAGATGCAACAAATTGCTGTATCACCTGGACTAGAAGGCTTCTCAGGCAGAGAAAAGCTATCAGGCGTCCAGCTACCCTGTGACTGGCAGATACCAATCGTATTCTCGCGAGAGTTTCTATAGTGGACGAGACTAACACAACTTTCGTACGCCATGCCAGTCCATCGCCCATTAATTTACCCCAATATTTGGGGCGACGTATGCCACAGACCAGCAAATAAAAGAAGTGCAAAACAAGATGGCCCAGGTGTATCTTAGAGTCAATGTCTCCACATAGGAAGTGGAATTAACTAAATTCTAGAATGCGACAGACGCATGGCGACGGCCGGTCAAGGGTTAATTTCAACGTAGCCTGGTGAAACAGAAACGCGCGAAAACTGTTGCTATGGCACACCGACAAAAACTATTTGGAAAGCCAGAAGGTGACCAAGGTCCACCATATTTGACCTCGATCGGCAGTTAAAAGTGTTAGTGGAACCCTATAAAGAGAGAATTTAGAACAAAGAAATCCAACTGTTAATCGAAACAAAAAGCGTATTTAATCAAAAGGCCTCACTCTATGGTAAGCAGTTGTATCACTTCTACCTTTATTCTACATGTGTTGAGTTCTTTTCCACATATGTGAAACTATATGTAAAATAAATGACTTTATTTCACATATGTGGAGAAAAAAATTACATATGTGGAAAATAATTTTACATATGTGAAATTCCTTTCCACATATGTGAAGGTAATTATATATTTTACGTATGTTGAAAAGAATTTCACTTATATAAAAAAGAATTCAACATATGTGAAAAAGAATTAGACATATCTAAAATAAGCCTTTATTCTACATATGTAGAAATCTTTTTCACTGATGTAAAATAAAAGGTGAGTGGAACTCTTTTGTAGATATCTGAAATAAAAGCATCCACGACCTCGATTGCTGACTTCTCCCTCACAACGTGTATTTACTTAGCGGCAATAAATTTGCCCAAAAGTACAATCTGATCGGAAGACCATCCACCTTCTGCATTACGCAAAATAAATGAGGAAACTACAATTGTTTAATAGGCATACGTTTGCGACCGATTCTGTAGAGAGCATTACTACGTATACGTCTGATTCGTCGGGAAAATAAAATGATGTAGACTACAATAAAAGTACTGAATAAGAATAAACCCATCGCCTAATATAATATTCACTCTTTATTTGGCACCTTAAAATTGGCATTTTTTTTATAAAAAAGGCATGTTTGTGTAATGTTGGCTGCAGGCTCAGGAAGGGTTTGACAATTATCTAAGGGACTATCTAAGGGACCATAATTCACCCTTGGACGGAGTTAAGAAATAATTGTGCGATATTAAAGGGTTTTTGTTTTCCCAATTATTGGACAATTTTCATTCAAAGCCGCCTTCAAAACAAGGAGCTAGCAGATACTCTATATAGAGTGACACAGTCTATCAGTCTAAGACAGTCTATTCAGACGCTTAATTCAGACACTTTATTCAGACGCTCTATTAAGACGCTCTATTCAGACGCTATATTCAGACGCTCTTTTCAGACACTCTATTCAGACGCTCTATTCAGACACTCTATTCAGACACTCTATTCAGACGCTCTATTCAGACACTCTATTCAGACACTCTATTCAGACACTCTATTCAGACACTCTATTCAGACACTCTATTCAGACGCTCTATTCAGACGCTCTATTCAGATGCTCTATTCAGACACTCTATGTGTCAGTTCAAATCCTGACCTTAAGTTCATTTAAACTTATAAGGCGTGTCAGCTTAATACACATGAGAGGTAAACCTCTGCAAACTATGACAAGATGTGAAAATCACAAGATGCAATAGAAAGATCTTACGAACAAATCGACTTCATGACGTCTCTAAACCCTATAGCATCATTCTATAATGTATTCTACTTCCTGCGTCGAGGCAATGACTCTAAGATACACCCGGGTCATATTGTTTGGCACTACTTCTTAGGGCTGATCTGTGACAAACATCGCCCCCAAATAATGACGGTGGAAGTTAATGCGCGATGACTTGGCATGGCGTAGGAGAGGTGTCTTAGTATCGTCCACTATAGAAACTTAAGCGAGAATACGATTGCTGGGGGCGTCAGGACAAGCGGAAGTTCCCTGCCAAACGCCTGAGTAACCATTTGGCTTTACTCTAAAGACGAGACATCTTCAAATAGACACGTTCATTTAATTCCGATTTGACTATCGAAGTACACCAGGCACTTCTACGCGAACGGGCTATAGTGATAACAAACGGATATGTTAATTTAAAAGCTTTCTCAAATTAAAGCTTACGTTGATGGTAGCGCCACCTATAAGAGGCCTGGCAAAGTGATATAGGCCTTCATGGTCAATTTCTGTTTATAGTCGCTTTTGGTTTCTTGCCATAAATTGATCAGTGTGCTAGGACCATAAGGCAGCTTATATGTCCAATAAAACTTGCCGTCTTTCTTCTCAGACTTAATGTTTGTGTTTTTATGCAATGCTCTTTGTTTTTAGTTTGAATTCTCCAACGGGTATAGGTTTTTTTTCTTCATACATATACATTTGAAAGTAAAATAATATAAGGGCTGTACAGGAGTTAAATATGTAGCTTACCCGAGATTTATCCAAATAACAATTTATTAATATCGATTGATATCCATCAAAACGAATAAAGGTTACCCATAGTAACGAATATACATATGGATCACACTTATACTTTTTCAAACCGTGTCTTTGAAAATATCATAACCTGGTGCTGAACTATCGATTAACTTAGAAACCCTGTGACAGCAAGGCCTGTGTTTGGGGATACCTTTATCGCCGTTTATGCATTGATTTCGGGATGTATACACTCAGCTTTAACTCAGAGGTTTGTCCTGCTGCACGGGTTCAATGGCTATCACATCATCTGTTTGCTAGTTTTATTACAGTTTTCAATGGTCATACTTACAGGGTTTTTTTTTTTTTTTCATGTACGATGGCGTGTCATTCCTACTCTAAAAGGTGTCATACAGGACGTCACTGCCGAATAAACAAAGACAGTACAGGGCAATAAAAAGACTAAATACACATACATCATCAACCGATCGGCTCCCTTTTTTCCTCTTGGGCTCCGAGAGCACAAATTAAGCTAAAGGAACGTATATAATTGATTTCTTTTGTCATCCTTGAGTCACTTTGGATGACTACGCATATGCCTGAAGTCGACTAGGTCTGCATATGATGAGCCACAGACACTGACTGGATGCGAAAAGCCGCGGACTCTCACATGTGTGGCGCTTCAACAGGCATTCAGAGAAAATAGCATTCAGTTTGGATGCGAGGATCCAAATAAGTCAAATAAATTACTTTATTTTACATATGTGGAAAGGAAATTCACATGTGGAAAGAATTTCACATATGTGGAAGAGAATTCAACATTTATGTAAAATTAATTTTTTATTTTACATATGTTGAAAAGAATTTCAAATATGCAAAAAAGAATTCGACATATGTAAAATAAGCCATTATTGTACATACGTAGAAATCTTTTTCACTTCTTTAAAATAAAAAGCTGAGTAGAACTCTTTTGTGGATATCTGAAATTAAAGCACCCACGACCTTAATTACAGACTTCTCCCTCACAGCCTGTATTTAGCGGCAATGAATTTGCCCCAAAACTACAATCTGGTGGGAAAAACACACACCCTCTGCGTTTCGCAAAGCATTTGTTATTTTCTAGCGAAGAATAAATGTGGGAACCTACAATTGTTTAATAGGCATACATTTGCGACGGAAAATAAAATGATGTAGACTACAATAAAAAATACTGAATAAGAATAAAACCTTCGGCTACTATAATATTCACTCTTTATTTGTCACCTTTATTGGCATTTTTCATAAAAGAATGTATGGTTTTGTATTCTTGGCTGTAAATATATGCTAATGTTGGACTTTTGGCAGTCTGCACTCGATGACCTATATATATCTGCACTTTTTGCTGTTGTTGTATCTCGCTACAATGTAAAAAATGATCAAATGTCTCGACTTGGGAGTGTGCCCTGCTGAGGCTTAACTTGCACAGCATGTGGAATATATTCCAATATATTTGCATTCGTTTTGAAAGTTTTCACAAAACGATAGGAGCACAAATGAAGGTTGGATAAAGTCCCTTGCTGTGGGGAGAAATCATTTCTCAGTTTTTTAATAAGTGGCATATCTAAAATAAAAGTTTATTTAAAATAAATGAAATTTATTTCCACTTATGTGAAATAGTTAGGCTATATTGTTTTATTTTACTAATGTGGAAAAGAATTTCACATATGTTGAAAAGAATTCTAGATACGTAAAATAAATTTTTCAGATAAGTGGAAATGCATAAATAAAAATGCTGAAGCTTGAATTCGTGTAGCCTTATATGAGAGTGCATATTTCCAGGTGTTGATGTTAAGATAAACCGGAAATTAGTCATCAGAGAATCTTCGACAATTACTTTGGTGCCACATATCCCCAGTTTGCTACTGGACCACAAACACACTCTTTAACGTATCCGGGAGAGTTTAGGTAGTCCTTCACCCTTGGGAGGTTTTCAATCCGTTGAACGAAGTTTTGAAGATTTGGGAAAGTATCCAAAAACGTGGGTTCATACACTTTGTTGATGGACATCGCTTCATACAAGTGGAAATCCACGAAATTCAGCTGAAAAAAACATCAATATAGTAATTGGACAGATCAGCTTTGATTGGTGTAAACATTAGGATTTGTGTTGTGTATACTTTACAATAACTCAAGACTCAGCATTACACCAAAGTAGTTCTGTTTTATACATTGATATTATGCACTCTTCTCTGTTTTATTGAGTAAATTAAAAAAACTGATTCTGACATAAATATATATGTTTCGCATATTGTGTACATATATATACACTCTGTCACAAAAGAAGTGCATAGATAGAATGTCACAAGAAAGCGTTGAATTAAAAAAAAACACGTTTCTTGTGTAGGATGCTCATGAATAGTAATGTTTCTCAATGCTTTTGAGACATAGCCAACTACACAACACACGTTGTGACGCGAAGTCTTTGGGGAAGTGACATTTTACATTCAGATTTTGAAATGAAACTTGGGGGAAATACTGGGGTTGTGATAGTATTTAAAGCTCCAATTCTGGCAATGGTGTGTTTTTCACATTTCACTGAACAAGCGTTTCAGCATGCCGAAACAATGCGATTGGCCGCCTCCAGTTAGGTTTGTTTGTTTGTTTGTTTGCTTAGTATTTAACGTCGTACTCAAGGGTATTTCACTTATATGACGACGGATTGTCCACTTCACACTGTACACAGCCTTATTACGGTGGAAGAACCGGGAAGAAACCTCGGAAAAACAACCCCTGCGATTGCTGGAGCAACAACATGTGACTCGCTCATATACCTGATGGCCGAATGGCGGACTCGAACCCTTGAACGGTAAATCGAATCATGTTCAGGTCAGGAAGCGCGCTCGGTGGGCCTCCAGTTAGGTGAATCGCAGTCAGAAGTCACACGGTCAGTCAGAGCACTGTTTCACATCTTTGTAACAGGCTTCAGTGATTTTAATTCGCAGAAGACCATCCATGAAGTGGTAGTTCTCGCTAAACAATTGCAGCACAAGCTCCCTACATCCAGGTCCATCCGATCTATACCACAGCAACGAACACAGCTGGGCCTGTACCTAGTTTGTGACGGGTAACTGCACAAACTATTTGAACCGACATTCGGAAGCTGGTTTAGGTGTTAAGAAATCATACGTTGGCCCCATTCTTCAACGCCAACATCGACGTTTTCGCGTTCGCCTATATGATGAGAGCATTAATGTGTCGCCATGGCCATCCCGATCGCCATACCTCAATCCTAGTGAGCATCTTTGGGACCCCTTTTCGTCGGTCTATAGAGCAAACATTGCCACATTCCTGTACCAACTTTTACTGTGCTGGCCTTCACAATTACTGAATTACCCGGCTTTGCATTAAAAGAGGTAATTCTATAAATAGTGCTCCTATGCGTTTCTTTTTTGCATAGTACATATATGGCTATGACACTGTATACAAAGCGTATCCTGTATGTTAAGGCTTTGCTGCACCCCTTGGGCTCGCAATGAACCAATTTTTTTCTATAGCCTAGATTAAATGTTAGGTACTCAAACTTTATGTTGGTAAAAAAAAATAATTCGAAATTCTAGTTAGGAACAGTTAAATTAGAGCCTATAATTTACTTTCCCCAAGACCATATAATAAAGTCACAAGACTTTAATTGCCTATTCCTGGCACTTCAGTTTTAAGCAGACTTTACATTTTCCAAGGTGTATTTCTAAAAAAAAGTATTCACGTTAGAAACTTCACAATTGTACATATATATGGTACAGATTTATATTCTTCAACAACAGTTGTTCTGAAAATCGACCAAAAGACCTAAAGTACACCTTACACTAATATGCTAAGTTGTCTTTAAGTTATATATTTGTTTTCTTCTTTGTGCTTTGTCTGGAAGCTTTTATATCCAGTATATTATCAAATGGTCCTTCTTGCACCTTTAAGCACATTGCTGGTTTCGGTTAGTTCGAAAGAAATGACATTCATTACCTACCTTGGACCCCAGGAAGTAGTCCTTCTCGCCTAAGGACTGCGACAGTTGCCGTAAACGTTCCAATGTAGATTCGACGTAATCCTTCCTTCCAGATTCCTGAGTATAGAACAAGTTCTTGTATTATTTAATCTTAAACAAAATACATTTGTCCTGTTTACATTTCATTCATCATAGCGCTTGTTTGTGGGGTTTTTGTGTGCATGGTGTGATTTATTCTGCAACCATCACGGGAAGTCTAGTGGCGGAGTTCTATCTTAGTCCCAGATACCGATAGATACAGCTACGGAAAAAGTGTAAATTGCAGATCAAAACAAACATTTTATTGAAGAATATTTAAATTTGTTAGTAACTTTAAAGTAGCACTGCATTGATCAGCAGCGGTATGACACGATACCATAATCCCAGTGTATTTATACAGTCGATATTTCGTGGACATACATAAGTAATTCTCTCGTTAACTATCATAAAGCATTCTGCACACAACATCCAAACATTAATAGTTAATACATACATTATAATCAAAGTATGTAATACATGACTTATTACGTTAATGTGTCACTATGGAGAAAGTGCTCTATCAAACTCCATGATTACATCAAAGGCCGGTATGGATTCAGCCCTCTCATGTCTCCAAACTTACATAATTTGGCCCATATCCCAGCTGTAACAATTTCAACTGTAGGTCCACAGCCACGTACAGTAAATTATCTTGTTTAATTACGTCCGCTTCTGTCGTCGCCACTGGGAAACAAAGGCAAGTAACTTAGTCAGATATTTGTCATGGTAAAGTTACAATTTTAATACAAGATTGATTTATTGGTGTTCAAAGAGGCATGGTCGGGGAACATTAAGTGTTTGTTGTGTTAAATACCCAATATAATGAGTTATTATTATTTTATCGCTGGCTAAATACAAATTTACATGCAACTAAAAGAAGGAGCATCGTTCCGATAGTGATGTTATAAATTATCAATAGACTTTTATACTGTGCTAAAGGAAATTTCAATTTTATGACAGTGGCTCACAGTAAATAAACAAACGTACAAAACCAATAAACATACAAGCAAAAACAGAGATCAAGCCTGTACAAATTAAAGACAGCAGGACAGTGGCCTCTGTAAAAGTGCGAGAGAAACTGTCAATAGCCATATTCTAGTGAGACCTCTTTTGCCTAGTGCCTTGTGATAATATTATACAAAATGTTACCAAACGTTGTAAAAGACGAGAAAGGTCTTGATGGAGAGCGTTACATACCTAATCCAAACTTCCGGGCTAGATACCTCTCTATAGCAATGCTCTGGCTGATTTTCACATCGCCATCAATGTAATAGGGTAGCTAATAGAGAAAGATAAAGCACAGCAGTTCACGTTTTCATTTCTAATTTACTCACATGATACTAATCCAGTCAATCATCATTTGTAGCAGGATTATTCTGGCACTTTCAAACAAAAAATTAGTTTAACAACAATAATACTTACATTGATTGTTGGTTGATGTCTTTGTTTGATTGTGGTTAAACGCATTATTTTATTTCTTTTAATTTATTTCAACAGAAGTATAAATGGTAATTCCTTTTCTGATCTTTAAAGTCATCAGTAAGTTTATCAATATGCTGATATTCACAGTCATTATTTCGTTATTTCTATTCAGATCTTCATTAATCAGTGCGTTTTAACATTCATTTATTTGTTCATTTATATTATGATCTTCAACGTAATTCCATTATTCTGATCTTCAATCATTCGTTCGTTCATTATTATTATGATCTTCACAGTTATCCGGGCCCGCGGCCGTGGCTTAGGGGTAGTGTGTGTGCCTAATAATCCTGCATCGATGTACCGTTCACCGAATCGAGACCGTCTGTCGACCATTAAATATTTGAGCGAGCCACAACATGTGGCTCCGGCAATCGCGGGATTGACCATAAACCCCAATCAAACAAACAAACAACCAAAAGCACAATTATCCGTCCTTTCATTTAAATTTTGATCATCACAGTCATTTACTCGTTCATTTATACTCTGATCCTCATGGTTAGTTCATTCTGTCAACTTTTGAAAGTTTCATTTATTTTAATTCAGTGCTTTTTTAATAATGGGTACTTTCTTAAACCGTTGTCAATATGGACTGACCGTGTTCTATCTATCAACGTACTGTAGAAGTTGGTCTACATATGTATCTAGTCATTTGGTTATAGGTCTGAACCAGAGTCCGTTACCTTCCAGCCATCTAATCAACCAATGCTTTAGGAAAACATCGCCGGCATTAAACGCAATAATATACAACCTTTACTTAATGTATACAGTTATGTTATACTTACATTGGGGAAAGCTAGGCCCAGTTTATACTTCTGACTGATCCAGCTCTCCGGATCTTTTTCGGGATCTGTAAATGAAAGTTAAGAAAACCAAATCGAATATATTTTTATACGAATCGCAGATGAAAAGAGACCGTGAGCCTTCGTGCTTTTTCTTAGGTTTTGACGAGATATTGACATTTCAAACGTGTATTGTCGTAAGATTTACCATTGTCATCAATGGAATCTGTCAAGTGACTTTATCCATATATTGTTCGTTGTTTGTCACACGAAATAAGAACAAAACTATAGTTGTTGTTTAATATTATTGGCATGTGTCATTCCTACATAGGAACACCACACTATAGGTGTAGTAATAATTGTTTTATATTGTGTACACACAACTATGGTTTACTTGCAGTCGGATGGTATACAGTATATATTTCTATGGCAAGTCATTTTATCACTTCTATCTTTAGAATTACACACATGTGAAAACAATTGCCACATACGTAAAATGACTATCTATTTCCTATATGTAAAAACGAATGTCACTTGTGTGAAAAACAATTCAACATATGTTAAACAAATAATAAAATAAACCTTTATGGAAGTCTTTGATACAAAAGTAAATAAAAGCATCCAAGCCAAGAATCAAAGACTTTTCCCTGATAAACTCTATTTGGCGGCAATAACATTTTTGCAAAACTACAAGCTGATTACCCTACTGTTGTACAAAGCATTTGTTATTAGTGGCAGAAAAAGGGTAAATCGGGCGGACTATGATGGAGAGCTCGGGCCACATCCCTAATCTATAGAACAAGGAATAGTTTTGTTATTTTTTTTATATCTGCACGCAGCATTATTAGACTCCACTGAATAAAACTACAGATATTTTATTTGATTTGAATCCAAACATATTCTCGGAATGGGACTTCAGGTCACTTTTCACGTCAAACAACTTGTCCTACGTTTCATCATGGCGTCTACCCGGCTTGTCGTCTCTCCCCACGGGCGATCGTCTTGTCTACCCGGCTTGTCCTCTCTCCCCACGGGCGATCGTCTTGTCTACCCGGCTTGTCGTCTCTTCCCACGGGCGATCGTCTTGTCTACCCGGCTTGTCCTCTCTCCCCACGGGTGATCGTCTTGGCCGGGTAATATTAACCTCTCTTGCAGATTTGAAGTTTTAATCCGAATGCACCCTATGTCCTTCCAGTGCGATATCGATCATCATCGCATCTTGTTGTAATAGTATACATTCGAAACTCATTGATGTAATAACCAAATAGCGCATATTCGAGTAAGCAGTAGCCAGAGTGACAAAACTAATCGCTTGATTGTTTCACGGCTTATATTATCTATTACCCATCACTCTCATCAGCACATGTCCACCGTGTAGTCTGCACCCCCACATCCACATAAGTACATGTTTATTCCCCAAACTGGGTCCACAAATATGTATTTTATGTTTACCCTATACCCATCCATACTCCATCAACACATGTCCACAGTGTTGTCTATTGTCCAAAATGTTTTTACAGTTTTGTATAGTATGATAGAACCCTCATACTCGCATTAGTACATGTTTCGTGTTGGCTATTCCAAAACTGTGTCCACAATTATGTATTTAATGTTCACCCCATACCCATACTCCACTAGCACATATCCCCCGTGTTGTATATTGCCAATGCCGTGTCCACAATTATGTATTTAATGTTCACCCCATACCCTTTATACTCCACTAGCACATGTCCACCGTGTTGTATATTGCCAATGCCGTGTTCATAATTATGTATTTTATGTCAGCATCCCCACACCACCATCAGCACAAGTCCACATGGTTTCATATTTCCCGAGCCGTGTGTCCGAAATTATGTTTATTTATGCCCCCCCCCCCCCCCTCCACCACATACATACACACTTCTGCCATACCAGCACATGGCCACAGTGTTGTCTATTCTCCAATACATGTGATATGACAGAAATTTTCTTTCATTTTTTATTAAAGGATAAACAATTTTAATGTTAAAAAGACGTCATCTGATCACTTACCATCTTTGTCGACGTATATTTTATTCTCAAATTCTTCTCCAGAGTATTGCAATATCAGCCTGATTTGACCAGCCAACTAAAATAAAAAATATCTGGGGTTTATCAGATGAAATCATTGAACTTGTATTCTGGCATATCCCTAATAGATAAACAATTCTCTATCCTGATCATTCGGTCAAAGATTATGCCGATTAAAAAAAAACACAAATTCTTCCTTCTGAAGACAAAAACAAACAGAAACGCTTAAAAAAAGGCTTTCCGGATTCAAACTTTTAATCCATAACGTTTCCATGGGGAAGCACTCAGTTAGCAAGTCTCCTTTTTCGAAATCTTGAACCTAAAATGTCTACTCCTCTCTCACACAGACCCATTATAGCATACAAGAGAAACAAAAATCCAAAGCACATACAGGTTAAGACTAAACTTGCCTCTGTATCACATAGGTTGTAACTCATTCTCTCTAACAGACATATTTAATGGCTGATCTCTATATCTCTTAAATACTTATTTGTAGGCTGATTAATTCTTAACTCATGCCGAATATCTTGTTATCTACATCACTCTGCCTGTCTGATTGCTTATAGAAACATATATATGCCTTTCATATAAGAAGACCACAGGGGGGAAAGACAGTAGTCACAAAATGTGAATTTCGCGATTGCCACCTTTGCTATGAGCTGAGAGCAACAAAACTTCTATCATGCATACTGTTGTGCTTGAAAACGACCGTAGCTAAGTTAAATATCAATGTATGAAAAAAATATACCCCTATTAACATTATAGACTTTTAAAGTTAAAATTCTGATTTTCTGACACTCGCTTTTGTGTGACTACGGTCTTTTTTCCCCTGTGGTCGTCATACGGCTTTCAGCTTCCCTCCTATTAGGCTCAATTTAGTTACCGTCGTATACAATGTCAAACGGGTGCTCATTCATCTTTTACCGCACTAGTGGTCTACAATTATAATCATTTTGTGTTGTACTTCCACGTGCCTCTTTCATAAATTTATTTAACTAATATTTCATTCTCAAACAAATATTTTCATTTATCTGCTGGATCCCATGGTCGCCACTCTAAGCCTTCCCGATCATCGACTTTTAATTCTATATTAATAGGCCTAGCGTAGGTCCTTCTCAACTTAAAATCATTATTTCACACTAAGTAGTAATCAGTTTGAGTGATATGAGTTTTTCCAAAAACAAAACCTATGGTAGCTATTGCTAGTCATATTTTGGGACTTTTTTAATTTCTAATACTTAAGTTAAACTCTTTAAGTGGCATTTAGAAGTTGGTTACACATTTACACAGGAACACTTATTATGGATTAAACCCAGAAGTTGTTAATCCATAATAAGTGTTCCTGTGTTAATACTGAAGTTCTTCTTGTAATACCTTTACATATACAGTGTTTTATTTATATCTTTTAACTAGTCCTTGCTGATTAAAAACTTTTTGGTCTGTTGAATTGCAGTTTAGTCTCTCAGCTCTAGCTGATTGGTCCACACGGAACCACACGCTTTAGCGCTCTACAATATTTATACAAGTCCTTGTTTGGACCACAAATGTCTTTTCAAATTTGCATTGATCTTTTAGCATACTTCCTTTAATTAACTAATTTAACTGATTCTTTTCATACAAGCCTCATCACGGAATTTAACAGTTATTTGGAGAGTCTGACTACAAGGATAATCTTAACTTGACAGGCATGCAATGATTTTCCTAACTTTTTGAATAATCAAAGTGTTTTGCACAAGCGTTTGGATGTTCAGTAATAAAAGCCCTTGCATATTGGAGCTTACAGCTCATCCCCATGGTGTATCTGTGTCCGAGCGCACCAGTGCGACAAGATTAAATCCTCAAATTGAGACCTAAGGCCGAGGTTAGATATTCAGGCTGAAATACGTTTTATTATCCCAGCAGATTGCTTGACCTCAAACGAAATGCACGAGGCGTCCACTCCACGTGCTGTTGTACACTGCTGTAGTAAATCGGGTTTAACTTCTTGGCGTCCCGGCCGGTATCAGCGCATATAACACGCTCGCGGAAATAAAAACTGTCCGGTATTAATAAATGCTGATCATTCTCAAATCAGGTTTGTTGATATTAATGACACACTACTTACCCCTCGAGGTGTCCAATAAGCGAAAACTGGAGCCATTTTAGAGGACTGCTTGTTAACTGAATAGCAGAAGCAATCTAGGATTTGGATGTGTAGGACAACTATGGAAGCAGCATAACACCATCTCATTTTTAAAGTTTAAAAATGGAGTTGGTTTCAACCAATGGAGCTCTCTCGGCACATACTTAATACATGACCCAGTTCGCGTTATTATTGATGTAACTGCTTATTGTTATTCAAATAATAAATATATTCTGTGTTTATATCCATTTAGATCCATTAATAATACAATGCTGATTTGTACTTACGTCTCTGATTTCATGCAATGTAACTTTTGGACTGTACTTACTGTTGTTTTTTTTTTGTGGGTTTTTTTTTTGGGGGGGGGGGGGGTATATGAAATCCCGATTGTTTAGTGGCAATGGCGGAGGATATGGAGGAAATCAAAGATAAAACAATCTTGAACCTTATGTTACAGGGCAACAAGATTGCAGTGCCTCTTTGGTTCCATATTCCTCAGAATATAATTACTATAAAACCCAATAGAGTAGTCGGTTTTGTAGGAAAAGGGTATATAATTTCTTCGTAAATCTCATCAGAAGGATTTCACGTTTTTGTCTGTCCAACCAAAATATCTCTGTCCGATAACATTTTTATAAATCACCCGCGTGTGTTAACAATTAGGGTCCCCCTCTAGTCATCTTGCAAAGGAGACAAACATATTGATACTAGTTGTACATTTGTGAGTCACATGATTTATACGGGACTCACTAATCCGAAATGACGAAGAACACGAATGACAAATGACAAACTAAATGTAAATAATAACTGCCTCCTATAATGGAATATAGAAAAATTTAAAATCGAAGCTTTACAGCCCTCAAGATTTGAATTGACAATGTATTAGACCCAGAGTTTTTGTTATCTTTTGAAATAGGAGGCGTTAATAGTAAAATAGGAGATAGACAATAGGCCGGAAGCTCTGAGGGCGCTACAAACCCTGAGATGTTTCTAAGCGATTACAGACTCAGACATCAATCATATCCAAGACTAAAACCTTCTAACATGAAGGTGCCCAATTAAAACTTGAACAAAATATTACTCGATAAGTTTTGCAATAAATAATATTAGAGTGATACGTGTATTACAGAAGTCATAGACTCAACTCAAACTTTGACTTTCTAGGCTGTTAACGATTTTACATGTTTTTGCATATATTGTTTGCATTAAAATTTAATAAACGCAGGCGCACAACCGAAGAGGATTCTTTTAATTAACAAATGTTTTTTATTTTCATTTTTCTAATTGCACACGTTGCATAAACTATGCAATGAACAATGCTCTCAGTTCAATCTACATGTATTTATGTTTTCAGTTTAACAGAATGTCAAATACCATTGTATTGTATTGAATTGTATCGTATTGTAAACTGTAGACCTACTTCACTTTCCCACGCTAAAATACAGGACATTGCTAACCATCGTTGTTTCATGCATGACAATTTTGTACAAAAACCAATACAATTCTGTCTCTTATTTGTCATTTAATTTCACCATAATTAACTACGGTATAGAAGAGACAACCATTTCTTCCTTCATTTTCGCTCAACGAAAAGAGTAGATAACAAAAAAAACCACAAAAAACAAGTTTTTCATTCTAAGAATATAAAACAAGATTTTTAAACTAAAAATTAAAAATTCAAAGAAATATATATTTTTTTAAATGGCAACCAAAATAGTATGTAATGGCAACTACATCAGATATTAATGATTAGGCAGCTAGGCAAAGTGAATTTTTTAATAGAGGACAGGTTATCTCAAATGTTTTCTTGTTTTTTTATTTTTTTTATTTTTTATTTTATTGACATGGAGAGAAAAAAGATAAACGCATAAACAAATAAATAAAGAAATGATATTCTGTTAAATGTGTATATAATTTATGTTTATATATGTGTAATTTGATACGATGTGTCTTCCAGTTTGGCGAAAGGGACATATTTTTCAAGCTTATGTTGTAAATGCACTGGACTGTTATGACACTTTAGTCAGAAGCTATCACCAGTTAACATGCGTAAAATGAACAATGGCAACATTTACAATGGGAATTATTATTTTCTTTCCCTAAAAGTAAGAGGCGATCGAGGCTGTACCAGACGCCAATATCGCAGATATCTGTTATCATGGTCTTTTAGCTCATACTTGTACGTAAGGATAATGACACGCAGGAAATAAAGCGACACATCTAATTATATCTTAAAGAAACCGAAATACAGGGATACCACATGGCATAACACTGCTATTACCAGTCTTTCAGACATAAAACCTCTCTAGACCGCTCATTGCATCTTTATGAAACCGAAAAACAAATATACCACGTGGAATGACACTGATATTTGCATGACGCCAGTGCGATTAAAAGTGATAGGTGAACTCCATGGAAAAGATCACAAGTTTTCTTTTCAATCCGATTTTTACTTTTTGCCTTCACTTACGAAGCGTGTCGTAAGAGGATCGAATGTATATGGTTGTTTTCTACACGGCAAGCGTGAGTAAAGTGACATATTGTGCAAACCTAGCCAATGAGAAAGGGACAAAGCGGTCAACCGACTACTTTTGGGTGACATCGAAGATGGAAAGGTGACAACCGTTTAGGAATAAACCAACCAAGTAATTCATCGCGGAAGGCAGAAATTGTCCAGCTAAAATATGCCTATTCCTACATGTTTTGTCGCAACAATGCACAATTCTGACCCCCCATTTTACCGGTTGTTGCTTATAAATCTCGTTTCAGTTTGTATTATTTTGTGGTGGCGGGGGGGGGGGGGGGGGGTAAATTTTTTTTTTTTTTTTAGGTATACTCTTTCACCCTTGCATTAGCATTAAGGCTATGTCTCTATTAAAAGGTGATCAATGACATTTCCCTTCAGATTTGGTTGTCACTTTTCTGTATCAGTAAAAGAATAGTTTAGTACGTCCTATGAATTGTCCTCTCTATATTATGGGGCCTATCAGTTGATCTTTAACTAAATTTCGTCATGTCCTTTAGAATCATAAAGAGCAACTGTCAATGAAACCCACTTCTATTGCTCGTATAAAAGCTTTGTTTTTTTGGTAAAGTTTAATTAAAAGCGCGAGAGAATCGGAGGTCTCGCCTGTCTTCCATATGAAGTTGCTCCGATTCTCAGTGTTCACAGTATCTTGTATATATTGTTTTAAGACGATAAATTAGGTTGATATATGTTCCCTAGCTTGATATCTAAGTTAACAACCAATTATACATTAGTTATAAACTCTCACAGCTGACCCCATTCATCCCGCCAGTGAATAATAAACACACTGTTGAACTTATATGAACAGGGGTAAATTATTGAGCCCGATCATAGTCATACAGGATCTGCATATGGGCCACGTGACTACAAATGCCCCAGCAGGAAACTGGGTATAGAGTAGAAACCAGGTAACATTATTATATAGCGTATGTAATGCTGCCGGTATCGCTTCATCGAAAAACGTGTTGCAGATTGAGATTTTTTATCCAAACTACACATGTAGAAAGTCAAATGTTTTCAAATGGAATGAACAGGAAAAACGTCTGTCGATATACCAAAAGTTTTAATTTTATAGCTCCTTAACTGTTCTCATCAATTTATTCGCGTGAAAATAGTCCAAAACTTCCCTTAGCAACCAGCTATCAAAATTCTCCCGCCATCCTGTTACTAAATCGGCTGAAAAGTTAAAACAATATACGTGACTTAGATAATTAAACAAATGATATAATGCTCACAAACGCTGCCTGTGTGTGTATACGCATACAGAGTGTTTTGTACGATACGTGAGTTTGTTAGTTGTTTTTTGATTGGTTTTTAAGGTAGTACTCAAGGGTATTTCACTTATATGACAACGGATTGCCTACTTCACACTATTTCTTGCTTTAAGTACGGTGGAAAACCGAGAGGAAACCTTCGTAAAAACCACCCCTGCGACTTCGGAAGCCACATTGTGTGATCAACTCATATACCTGATCGAGGGTTGACAGACGGACTTCACCCTGTAAACGAAAGTACATTAGAGGACTTGGCTAATTGGGGTATGCCATTTTCTTGATAGACTTGGGATTTTTTTTTTTTTACAGTATTCAGTGGTTAAGCAAAAGTTGTAAACAACATTGACAAATTGATAAATAATCCCATCTACCAATAGATATAATTCTGTCATATATACATACTATATCGGCTGAAAAGTTAGAACATATTTTATCTAATATGTGAATAGCCGTTGATAAAAATTAAAACTTAGTCCGTTTGGCAAGGCATACATGAAATATTCTTGTATATTTGCGAAAATTGTGCTAGAATTGTACAAGAAAAGATCCTTTATCATCAAGTAAGTGAAAAACCATGGTCTTCGTCACTTACGTCGCTAAACCCCAATCCAACAAATGTAAATCAGTTTAAACAAAATGCTCTTTTATTAATATATATAGCAATGATTTATACAAGTACGTCTTTGCTAATGAAATGTATTTATTTTGTTTTCTCTTCCAAATAAAATATCAATAATAAAAACGGTCATTGTTATATTGCGACTCAATTTAAATGCCATTGCTCCAAATAACTCCTGGAATCCGAAGCCTTCACTGAATAATGCTGAAGGGTTAACCTTCTATAGGCTACTTTGTCACCGTGCAGAGATTTCGACATAAAATAAGCTCACTCCATTTACGATGAGCCCCCATAACAAGACTATGAACGCATGCACTGTACTTATAGGGTAGCCAGTAATAAGTACATTCAACTCCGCTATAAACCCATCTTTCTTTGCAATATAAGGGACATAACTTTGGCCTGAATATCAGCATACGCTTTTAAATGCAACCAAATAAATTCTCAAATCTGGCTCACACTGCTGGTAGAGGATATTAGTTTTGACATCAGATTGTTGAAACTCAATATATGTAACTATTAAACATATGTGACAAGCAGGTAGCTAAAAAACGTTATATCCTGCAGTCTGCTCGACGCTCTTAGTGCGCCGTAGGATACACGCAACAGGTGCAAATAATCGGCATCATATATACAGTAGCCTCAAGGAGTCATTAGTATGATAAACCAGAACGGCCAAACTGCCTCCCTAGCTTCTAAGGAGCGAACTTAAGATGCAAAGTTGCGAAGTAGCGATGCGAAAAAGCAAAGTTACAATGTGAAGAAGCGAAGTTGCGATGCGATGAAGCGAAGTTGCGATGCGAAGAAGCGAAATTGCAGTGCGAAGTTGCGATGCGATGAAGCCAAGTTGCGATGCGAAGAAGCAAAGTTGCGCTGCGAAGCTGCGATGCGAAGTTACAAACATGCGATGCGAAACGCTAAATTGCGATGCGAAGTTGTTATGAGAAGTTGCGATGCAAAGTTGAGCTTCACACCATGTACACTATGAGGTATACAACGGTACAGCAATATAAAATTTTTAGCCAGCTTGTGCTCTATTTTATACTTGGCTTCCAGCACTTGTTTGATAATTTGAACGGACTGCTTGGCGGCTCCATTCGAAGCAGGGTGATAGGCAGGACCAATATGTACCTTATACCACTACTTATACCGGTTAAGTTCTTAAGCTTTGTACTCGTAAACTGAGGACCATTGTCCATTACTAAATCTCCTGGAAATTAAGACCGAAAGGTTTAAATAATGTTCTTAATGTCTCTATGGTTGACCATATTGTAATAACAGGAAACACTTCCAGCCATTTGGAATGACTGTCGTTAGCTACCAAAAAGTTCTGTTTTTGATACTCACCATAGTCAATATGTAGTCTTTGCCGAACACGTCGATACCATTGCCAGGGATGTAACAGTGCGACGGCTGGCGTTTTACGTACTGTCAAACAAATTTGGGAATTTCTCACTCTCGACTCTATGTCTTCATCAAGTTCTGGTCACCAAAGGTAACATCTAGCCAATGACTTCATTTTACTCATACCTGGGTGTACTTCATGTAAGCCATCAAGAAATCTCTCTCCATATTGGGGTGGAACAACAACACTCACAACCCATCTTATACAACCCTGTTTTGCGGACAGTTCATGCTCTCTGATTTCAGAAGGTTTTATTTGGTCACCCATTCAGAGTACAATCTCACAGGATCCTTTCGATAGCTTCACGTGTATCTTTTGCTGTCACAGGTAAGTCGTCCAGGTAAGTAAAGTAGAAAATATCGGCTTCCTTCCATTCAGGGGAATCACACAAGGGATATCTCGATAATGCGTCCGCCACGGTAGCTTTATCCGATTCCTTGTACTGGTGCCGTCACGGCGATAAAGTACCGTATTAATCCCGTCTAAGAAACTAACAACCTATCTGTTATTTATATATATCTTACTAATATATCTCAATGTACTTTTGTTATCCTCAATTTAGTTTGGCTGCAAAAATGTGACGATCGCTGTATAATGTAAAGTGCAACAAATGGAAAGTGCTAGGCAGAGCGTAACGTTATTTATTATACATATGTTGAAAAGAATTTCACTTGTATGAAAAAGAATGAAACATACTGAAAAGAATTCGATATATATAAAATAAACTTTTATTAAACATGTGTGGAAATCTTTTTCACTCATGTAAAATATAAGAATGAGTGGAACAATTTTGTAGATATGTGAAATAAAAGCATCTGAGACCTCAATTGCAGACTTCTCCCTCGCTGTCTGTATATAGCGGCAATAAATTTGCTCAAAAGAACAATCTGATCAGGAGCACATCCACCCTCTGCATATAGCAAAGCATTTGCTATTTTCTATCCAAGAATAAATTAGGGAAACTACATTTGTTTAACAGGCTTACAATTGCGACCGATTATGCACAATAGGGGAACCTGTTCCTTGATATAATATTCACTCTTTAGTTGACACAGTAATAGGTATTTTTCATAATATAATGTATGGTGTTGTGGTTCAGCCCTTGGTGGCTGTAC
>JARFOD010078673.1:0-20097 GCA_031763545.1 Mopalia muscosa
CAGACAGTTAATCCTCTCCAGGTAGCTACCTGTATTTAATTGATTGTCAAAACACCCCTGTTGTAAATAATGTAGTCGAGTTTTATCATCAAAGTTAACGGTCTTCAAATTCAAATTTCTTTATCTTAAACATTCATATCCACAAATTGAAGCGCTTCATCTTAAACTGGTGATATTGGATAAGTGTAACTCGGGGCCAGTCAATTCACTATACCTCAAACAGAAACCCCAACTCTTTGGTAATATATATTGGCCTGCATTATTATGAACAGTTCTACTAGAAATCAAAAAGTACAAACATGTTATCCAATACCCATTTTATTAAAAATATTGCCCAATACAAAATACAGATGAAATAAATAGATGAAATTTGAAGCATGTTAACTCAAATGCATGTTTAATCATTTCTGGACAGAGAATATGAACAAATTACATGTAAATAATCTTAAACATGAATCTGAAGTTTGATGAAGCCCAATCGTGTGTCAAATATCACATCTCGACCCGCTTAATGAAGAAACACTTGTAAATGATTATTTCTAAATAACATCTCATCTTCCCCATTTTCTTGTTGCCGTTTGTATGTCAGATTCACCAACTTGACATATACGGCAACAAGAAAATGGTAAGACGTTATTTAGAACTAGTAATTGGTCGTATAATAAGAATCCATGCTAAATGCCAAAACAAATTGCGCAGCTGAC
The DNA here is from genome assembly GCA_031763545.1 of Mopalia muscosa. NCBI lineage: Eukaryota > Metazoa > Mollusca > Polyplacophora > Chitonida > Mopaliidae > Mopalia > Mopalia muscosa. The sequence continues at coordinate 705 of JARFOD010078673.1, forward strand.
AGTCAAATTTTATCAAAGTCTATAAATTATGTACACCAACAATTGTAACAAAATGTACAACAGCTATTAATGTTTGGCCTATAAGAAGCCAATGTCATTATTAAACGTATATATGTGTATTGGGGTCGTACTTACAAGAACAGGAACAAAAACAACAATGAGTTTTTTTTGTACTGTAATTGTCATGCTTATTTACAGTTTCACCGACAACGAACATACCAAATTTTGCTTAGCGACGCTGCACAGTAACCCTTTAGTTCAAAAGCTGTTTAACAAAAGCCCTTTCGTGCAGAGTGCAGTTTACACAAAAATTAGTATTAAAAATTGCTTCTGGTTTTGGAGAAAAATACGATAGATTTAACACCTTGTTGACAGTCATATAACAATCAAATCCCCACTAAAACAACAACAGCCAAAACTGCATCTTAACCATGCGATTACATACACCAATAGCAGGTAGCTTAAACCTTGTCAACAAGATAGGACAGATGTAATGTTGGAATCTTCTTACTTAAGATCTATTTCCTTTGTTTACATGATTACAGTCAGTCAAATTCAACAAAATTGTATGACAATTGAATGACAAATGGCATAGCGTGAGCACAGCTGAAGTTGATTGTAATCACCATGGTAATCAATACTGAAGGCATAGTGTTGCCATGGTTATTATTATCCCCGATTGTACTGAACAATGCACAGAACTTGAAAGTATGATTTTTTTTGTTTCTTAAAAAAATTAACAATGTCATGAAGTACTAATACTTACAATAATAATAGCTTGAACATAGATAAACAGCAAACATTATATATTGAAAGAAAAATAATTTGTTCAGACCTCGTTATATATATATATATATGTATGAATATAAATAGGATAGGTGTTAAAATAAGCAGCTCCACCTAAAAAATTATTTTACAAAATAAAGAAAACAACAACATTTTCCAGCACAAAAGTTACAAATTATTTACAAATTATAGCATTGTGACGCTAACGGCTTTGTGTCCTTATCAATTCTTTTCTATTTTTCCCCCTGTAAATTTTGTAAAAGGACCGTTTGTGGTAGGACTGTGTCTATATTACATGTAAATGTATAATGAGTACCACAGATGGCCACAATTAAAACCAAAGATGGTTAACACAACTACATCTATAAATGAAAGTGAATTATTTCATAAGCATAAAAATAATATGAATCATTTTAGCAAGTCTTCAGTTGAGCCCGAAACAAATGATAAGTGTCAGCAAGTTACAAACAAATTTGAATAAGAATGAAAAGAAAAAAATCAGTCTTTGAAAATGGCAGTTAAAAAAAAATAGATTGCACCACTGTTTATACTGTCAATGATTTGATAAGTAATTTTTGGGTGAAACAAAAACAAATTGGAACCAAAACAATGAGGCTTTAAACAAACAATGCAAATTCAGTTCATAACTTATTTGGTCTTAATATTAACAAAAACTCTTAGGCCAACTAAATCTAAGTTGTTGATGAAATATTTCTTCCACAGAGTTCAATATCTACTCATACAGCACTACCATAAAAGTTTGAGAATAAAGCAAATGTTAACTTCAATATTTAAAATTTCCATATAAAAAACTTAACAGACAATTACATGTAAATCACAGATAATTAGTATGAGTTTCTATTAATTTGACTGAATTTTTTTGACAGGGCCCTGCTTTCAATGTTTAAAAAAGACATCAATAACTTAAGCACTTAATTTTGAAGAATTATTTTATTTTAATCAGATAAGAAATCCAGAACCATGATAACTGGTGATTGATCTCTCACCTTGGTCCACTTTCAAATGAAAGTTATGCTTTTGTCAGCTGTTGTAGCTGTATGCGTCAATATTATTCCAAATACTGACTTGCTATACATTGTACCTGTGCTTAGTTAAAGAGAAGGTAGGAGGATCACTCATCTAGATTTAATATCGAGTCCTCTAATCAAGCCCTTAACAGAAAAAAATGTTTTGTTATTAATCTTACTGTTAAATATATAAAATATATACATGTATAAAATCAAGTACATATTTGTTTCACAGGTTACGTTGTCCAATGGATGGTTTTTCTTCACACATATTACATCACCACTAGTTCTTTAGCTGTCTCTGTGCATTAAGGTATATGTCTTCAGTAGATGTCTGGGTAGATCAACCTAGAACAAAAATAAATAGATAAACAAAATATTCAGTTTTACTTTTAAGTTGGTTCTTGGCTTAAGTTGTACACTAACACTATGAGCATTTAACATTAACATTTGATGAATTCGTAATTTATGCTCGACTAAAAATCCAGTCAGAAACTGGACACCACCAAATTCAGTATTAGCATATATCCCATAAATTCCTTTCAGACAATTTTTACTTTACAAATAAACATGAGGACATAGTTTCTGGGAGTGTTTTAGAATGTCTCAGAAATATCAGTACAGGGACTTCTTTTAGTTTCAATGAATTATAATATCACATGAATTATGTTTTGTAACATATCAAAATTTAAAAAAAATTATTTACAAAGGTTGTGCAAATTTTAATTTTAATAAATTTGAAGAAAAAAAAAATTATAAGAAATCTGTCTGGTGTATGAAATTAGTTTTTTTAAATTCTCAATAATATACAAAATATTTTTAAAAATTAAAAGTTTCAATGGTGAAACTGAATGATCTGCTTACTTAATGATCTTGCATTAATTATTCCACAGTGACAGACTTGGCCAAGTTCCTAGGACAATCGACCTAATAATAGAAACAAATACAGCTTTGCTCAAGCAAGGGCTTATATATAGAATAAATAGACAGCAGTTTTAATTTCTAAGTAGCTAGCAGCACAAAGAAAGCAAATGCTGTGGGGAGGTCATAGTATAAAACACCTTTAATATAGGAGAAAAGCAATAAACACAAATGTCTTTATTATTATACGTACAACATTAAGTTTATAAAGCCATTCATTTTGTTCGATTGACACTTGTAGACAAAGACATTAAGGGACAAGTTTGCTTAAAAGAAATGTTGAAATAATTGTGTTTTGGAGATTAAGAAGACAAACATATTTCAAATAAATTATAAGAGAAACACAGATATTAAAAGATGGGCAAGATTTAAATTCATTGATACTAGGTTATTTGTTAGCTGTTACGAACGGTTAATAAATGATTTATAAAATCAGAAAGAGTATGGAGGACAATTAGTTAATAAAAATTAAGTTACATGCTTCAAAAATGTTATGGCCAGCGACGTAATTCAGTGGTTAATGCTCTTGATTGCAAAACTTCCTTCAATGTACAGATTCAGGTCCATGTGTGGACCACTGGAGCATTATTACATGATTTCTCCTCAATTTTCTACCTGGACAATCGGTCATCATAAGTAAAATGCTCCTGAGTAGTCATTAAAGCCCATAAAAATTGGTTATGTCAAGCAATTCACCCTGATTTAAGCCACAAATAAAATGATAATAAAAAACAAAATCTTAGACATGCACACACCAATAATCGCAATTGCCATTTAACTCTTACTGGAAAATGAAAGGTACTAAACTACAAACCAAAAATTCATTTTATTTACTTTTGTTTAATAAACTATAGAATAAAGGTTTTAGCTGAATAACCAGTTGAACTGAATTTATCCTAGAATACTTAAAATTCACAGTTAATCTTTTATTTGAAAGTACAGTCATGCTTTTATTTGAAATGCTTCAGTTATCTGAATTTTAAATTTAGAGGAATTTTTTTGTCAAAAAATTTTGATTAAAAAGGGGTTTGGGGGCTGTTAGGTGGATTAAAAATGCTTGTGTCAAGATTAGAATGAATAAAATTTACACAAATGTGCAGAAAAGTAACTGGGATATAACCAAAACAATCTTGATTTGAAAAAACAATCTTTAAAAAAGCTGTTTTAATGACAAGATTCAGTTAATGTTATTTTTCTGGGGCGGGGTAGGGGTCATTGGAAGATGTGGGGAAATGCAAAGAACAGGCTGTTGCGTGCAATTGCAGCTTACATCATAGTCTTTCAGCAGGGCAATGTGAAAAGACAGTAACTGCATGGGTATAACACAAAGAATCCCCTGCAAACAATCCACAGCATGGGGAACCTCTATAATTTTATAAGCATGCTTTCCTGTTTCCAGATCCCCAGTATTACATATGACAATAGGGCGGCCCTAGATAAACAATAAGGTGATAGGAAAGTTTACAAGACAGATCAGCCAGAAATAAAGATAATAGTCATACATCACAGATATAATGATGTCAAAAATAAATGTGTGGAATACTTTTATAAAAATACAATATTAAATACAAAATATTTAGTACAGTACTTGTCAGTTTATAGGTGTAAAACCAATATAATTTTGCTTTAAGAATATATCAATTCTATTTGATAAAATAAAAGCGTACTTTGAAGTCCATGACTATTTATAATGAGATTTTCTATAAATGTAGTCCACACATTTGAAAACATTAGGCTGAAAAGTGAGAAAAAGCATAATATGGAAAGGCTAGTACATAAAATCATAACTCCCTGGCTACCCAGCCTCCACTATGAAAGCTAGTTTTAAAGGGAGGTAATGAGGCATGCTTACGTCACATTTCCGTAACTCGGCGATATGAAGTGATAAAAGTTGCATTGGAATGATGGTGATGATGCCCTGGAGGCAGTCTATCATGTGAGGCACCTCAATACATTTAGAGACTTGTGCCACTGTTTCTGTGTCGCCTTCATTACAAACAACAATAGGATCACCCTAGAACAAAGTCAGCACAAATTTATTTTTCTGATTATTGATTTCAAATAGCAATAGATGGGTATGCCGTATTATGTTCAAATGAAAAAATTTAGTGATCAAGAACATCACTTGATTGTTGGTTGGTAAGCCTTCGTTACATCTACAGAACAATAAGAGAAACAGGTTATTTTGATTTTATAGTTTGGGTTTTAGGAGATACTCAACTGTCAGAGTGAGTTAAATTATACGGCTGTGTCACCCCAATGGGTAGGGGAAACAAGAACAACATATTTTGATACACAAAAATAAAATGATTCAAAAAAACGAAATCATTGATGTTGTGTCTGCTTATGAAAATACTCCGCTTGATGAAAGTGATAGTAAAGATCAGTGAAGAAAGCAATGTTAAGCTAAGAACAATTTTGTCACCAGTAAGGTATGACATGAGCATGAATAGTTAGCTCGTTTGTTTGATTTGGGTTTTACACCACACCTAAGATTATTTCACTCATTGACATGATGGCGTGCCAGGTCACAGGGTGAAAGAAACCAATGTCAGTGTCACTGGCAACAAAACAATCAACCAAACAGATCAACCTCCAGTTGCCCTTTCTCTCTGAGAGCAACAGGGCAACCGGAAGCTCCGGCAAAAGTGAGAGACATTGAACAGAATTAACAAATGGAGATACACAGTATGTGTAAAATCATCAGCATTCAATTTTTAATTGTTTGATAAAGGAATAATCATAATGCCAGACTAAATTATTTTGCACAAATTTGGTGCTTTCCAGCCCATTTGGCTCTAAGCTCTGAGATCACCATGACAACAGGTAGCTTCCTGAAGAAATTTTTATGTAAATGAAATCACAACATGGATTTTAAAAGTATAATTAATTCACTTTTAACAAATTTACTAAATTAAGTTGTTGCGGATTAAGGTAGAATTTTTTTTATCAAAGAGCCAATTTATTTTACAATTTATGCATCTGATAATAACAATTGCATTATATCTTATAGTGGTGCATCAAGGTTGTTTGAACTTGTAGCGGTTCTGTAAAATAAACTTGCATGGATTATACATGTAATATCAAGTTATGATGACAGTGACTAGGGCAAATTTTTAAAGAATAAACTAAAATGACTAATGACACATTTTACATGTAATCAACAGAAGTTAAAGACAGCCAGAGCATGAACACTGAAGACCATCAACAACTGTAGGAATGTCATTGTTGCTACATGTATACTTGGAACATTTTTGAGAGGCAAAAGATGTTGTAATGCCAAAAATTAATGGTGTGAGGCGTTGAGCTGTCATAATTGCACAGTAGTATAACAAATAGAATTACTTACGTGTCTGGCTTTCACTTGCTGGAGTGCATTCATACATTTCTGTTTAATAAAAAGGAAGAAATTAAGAACTAGAGATTAAAGAAGAACAGATATATATGTGTTGCCTAAAATTAGAACAACCCATACCACTTCCAGTTAGCTTTATCTAAAGTTATAATTATTGAAGGTTTGTGTGATTGGGGTTTAACGTCGTACTCAAGGGTATTTCACTTATACGTGCCAGCTCAATGGGTGGAGGAAACCACCCTCGACACCACTGGCAACAAACAAAGACAGGACGGGACAAATACAGGATGACAACAACAGGATGCAATACAGACACCACAAACAGATCTGCTTCCTGTTCCCCTTTAGCTTTGAAAACACCAGGGCAACATGAAGCTACCTCCAACCACCCGCTAATTATTGAACGATTACATCATTATTGTAAATGTTTGTAGGATGTAGATTTTTATATTTGGTACAGTAATGTATGTGGTCAATAGCTTCCTAAGCAGTGTTTCCATTCTATTGAACTATGAAAACTTGAAATTAAGATCTATAAGGCCTAGAATCATTTTCTGAACATAATATTCGGTCACTTCTTTGCACAGCAGAAGCATAATCTGTGAAAATGGGCAAAACACTTATTATCCATATAAGCCTTAGATTGGGGTTCCCATCTTTTGAGATAGAGACACCCTACAAGACATAATACTAAGATGGCATACCAGCCCAATGGGAGTCTCCGGAAGTTGCCAAGGGAGGTAATTTTATCTTTGCAAAGCAGTCCTCCGACGTCAGAACATTCATGATAGTGGAACTTTTACATGGCGTTAAACACACTTTTGCATTGAGACGTGTCCATGAATCTCGACCGTTTTGACGTCAGAGGACCGCATTCAATGCCCCTGTTTGGAACATTGGTGAAGGAAACCACCCTAGACACCACTGGCTACAAACAAAAAGATGAGACAAATACAGGGTTATCACAAAACACAAACAGATCTGCTTTGTTCTGCTCTGAGAACATCAGGTCAACATGAAGCTCCATCCAACCAATCGCAGTAAGTGTCACTACATGTATGATCATTGGAGAACTCTTAGTCATAGCATCTACCTGTAAAAAGGTGCATACTTTTAGCAATTTATGAAGAATATAAATACAAAAAGACAGGCTTACTGGATAGACATGATCCCTTGTGACAATCATCATAACAGGCATAGCTTTGTCCACTAAAGCCAAGGGTCCGTGTTTCAACTCTCCAGCCATTATACCTTCTGAGTGCATGTACGTCAGCTCTTTGATTTTCTGTGCGACACAAAAAAAGGCATAACAATTTGATCTGTTTGTTTTTTAGGATAGGTGTTTACAGGCCTTATTTTTTCACACGAACGCCCAGTCAGGTTACACAAACAAAAATTCATGCGAACTGTCACTGTTCACGCAAGCTAAGACCATGTACACGTACATCGGATGTCTACATTCTACACAAAATAGCCAGAAAGGAATTCTACATAAGGCCCATACATTAATTACAACATAACTCCTTAAAACATGGGATTTTACTTGCTGTTCCAAGGGCACTGGTGTGTAAATGAGTTGGATAGTAAATGTGGTCTCACTGTGTTAGCATTAATACAGCTAATACATTGCCCATGCCTGGACATTTTTGATACATGTAGCAATTAATGAAGCTGTGGACAATATTAATACTGACACACACTCAGAGACATTGTTAAAGGATTACAACTTTTTGACACCCAATTGCTGTTACTAAATACATTGTTACAATACCAGTATATGCAAAAACAAATATTCTGATGTGTGTTATGGAAAAATACAGATTTGCCATGTCCACAGATACATAGAAGTCCAAGTAATCAGTTCATTTACAGTCAATATATTGGTTCCTTTTTCATTTTTTAAATGAAAGGCATCAGATTTCCATATAACTTATGCAATAAAAAAACCAAACTGTTGACCACAGAAAGAGAAAATTTCTGTATAACAATAACAGCTAAACAAAATTTTACAATCATAAAAATCAAGGACATGTGTGCAAATGATTTCAATGTGGATTTCTGTTAACAATGGCCTATTTATAACTTTAATGGTTGCCCTTTAATAACTCTGTTAGAACCAGTGCAAGTTCTATTTGAACACTTGCTTATTTTCAAAGCTGACACAAACAAATTGGCTTATGCTGGTCTTGAGCTCTGTTTGAACCAGTGCAACAGGAAGCTCTCTCTGACCACCTGCCTTTTTTCAAAGCCGACACAAAAACAAACTGGCTTCGGTTCATCCTGAGCTCTGTTAGAACCAGTGCAAGAGGAAGCTTGCTCTGACAACTTGCTTATATTCCAAGCGCACAAAAAACAAACCGGCTTCGGTTTGTCCTGAGCTCTGTTAGAACCAGTGCAAGAGGAAGCTCTCTCTGACCACTTGCTTATTTTCCAAGCGCACAAAAAACAAACCAGCTTTGGTTCGGCCTGAGCTCTGTTAGAACCAGTGCAACAGGAAGCTCTCTCTGACCACCTGTTTATTTTCAAAGCCTACACAACAACAAACGGGCTTCGGTTCGTCCTGAGCTCTGTTAGAACCAGTGAATTTTTCTAAAATCCAATAAATGCTAATGACTAAATGTGAGTAAATCTTTCTTTTGTATGTCTTACCAGAGCTCCCTCTAGACAAGTGGCATAGTTAAAGCCCCTGCCCATTACAAGTAGACTCTTCTGTTGATATAACTCTTGTGATAGCGTCTTTAACTGCTCATCCATCTTCAGTGTTTTTTTAATTTGTTCTGTAACACATTAAAAACAATATGACTGACTCTTTTTGTATGATTGATTGGGGTTTAAGGTTGTACTCAAGGTGACTGACTTTGAACATCATTGTTAAAGGTATATACCTGATGTGATCACTTAGCATTGCCTTCGTTAAGTGGAAGATGGAGAAGAAAATTTTGTAAAAACTACCCAATATTTGCAGTCAAAGGGTAATATTTAATGTAAATTATTGTTTCACATGTTTGTCATATAAAAAGAAAGAAGAGCGACAAACCTGGTAATTTTTTAAGTCCTTGTATGATTTCATTCTTCCTTTCCTGCATCGACAGTCTGTCTTCACACATCATCAAACCAAACATCACCAGAGAGATGAATTGACTCGTGTAAGCCTGAAACAAATAAAGTTCAACCATCTCATTAATGATAGTCTTCAAATAATATGTTTTGATTTCATTATATCACTGATATGAAGATAGACTGTACAGCTGTGCTGAATGTAAATATGGTCGGCACCCTAAGAGGACTAGGCAACTGGATGATACTCCTCACTCTGTAGTATAACATAGTTTTATTTACATTGTTTGAGTTAATACAGGAAAGTCAAAGAGACTAAAATGTACTTCAAGGCACAATTCCAATTTTGTTTAATGGTTAATACATTTTTTTTTTTATATTTCATTGGTATAAAACAATTACATTGAGTAATAAAAGCCAGTTTTCAGTATGCAGAATTTCTTTATTTTGTGTAGAAAATGGAATACTAACAGTTAAATTTACAAAAATAGTGCATGTATTTGCAAATGCAAACAATAATTATCTCCCTTTGCCAATAGTTATTCCCCTTGGGTGTTCCATGGTTTGTGTGTACTTTTTGGGCTTTTCTGTTTTATCACAAAATAATGAAATTCATTAAAAATTATCAGACTGATGGTTTCCAACCTCAAGTATTTTATTTCATTTACAAGGTGTCATTCAGACATTTTACTCAAACAGAAAGAGCCAAAAAATGACATCCACAAAATGTGCAGTGCTATCATCCGGAATAAAATTTATTCTACCTTAGTTTAAAGTAAAAACTGTATAACAAGGCTTGGAGATACTGAACTTGGCCAGAGGATGAATTATATATAAGTTATGAGCAAAGATAAGATAAAAATCATTCAATAGGATTGATACACATCTAGCTTACATGGTTTAGAAACTGAATTCCAGGTTACATGTTGCTTACCTTTGTACTGGCCACCCCTATTTCCGGACCGGCATTAATATGTACTCCGCAGTGAGACTCACGACATATGCTACTGCCCACTGTGTTTGTTATGCCAACAATTAGTGCTCCTCTCTGTTTACAGTACCGTAGGGCTAACAGTGTGTCAGCAGTCTCTCCTGTTAAAATAAGTAATCAAATGAGTTTGTATGATCAAGGTTCAAGCTATACAGTATGTAAGGCTTTTTCAATTATATGGTGATATCTTTGTTCAACAGATGAAGGAAACAACTCTTGACACCATTGGCAATAAACACACAATGCCTATGTCGTATGAGATATAAAACAGCGTAAGTGTAAATTTACAAAATGTCAATTAAGATTCTTTTTTTCTTTTTGACTCATATAACATCATGACAAACTAACAGTATGGGACATGTACATTAGTTTGATTGGGGTTTAAAATCATCCACAATGATATTTTAATTATAGGAATGTCCAACGTTATATCAGAGTAATGATTAGTAACGAACCTAATTTAAATTACAGTATGATTTGAAAACTATTTTTGAATGCAAATATTGTAAAATACTGTTTAACTTATAAACATATAAACAAAAAAGAAATCATTACAAGAAAAGAAATTCACAATGAAAACAGCAGTTTGTCTGGTTTATTTTTTTGCTTTGCAAATAAAATTAAAACAATATAAGCCCAACCATCAAGAAACAAACGATCTCTATAGCGACTTTTGCTAATTACCTGACTGACTGATAAAGAAGCAGACATCATCTCTGAAGACTGGTGTGGATCTGTCGAGGAAATCACTGGCTAACTCAACCATAACAGGTAACTCTGTAAGCTCCTCCAATAACTGACGAGTCTACATTAACATATCGATGATAAATTTAGTTTTATGTGATAAACAGTTTAAAATGTAAAATCATTAATCATTTAAAAACTGTCTGGTTAAGCTGCAATTAAATTTTCTGCATATGTTAAAATAAAAAAAAATGCAACAAATTGATAATTTTTTTCTGATTTGCATAAAACTATATAACATCACATTACATTTATTAATGAATACTACAAAGGTTATTTATATCGACTTTTATTAGATACTCCCTATTCCTTTAAGGAACTGCAGTTACATAGTCTTATCACCAATTGTTTGTAAAAATAACACAATCAAAAAAAGATATATAATTTCATTTGACTTACAGCAATAGCACTGTGGTAGCTGGTACCACACGCTATAAAGAGAAGTCTGCGACACCTCCTGATCTCTGTCATGTAGTCTTTAATACCACCAAGTATAACCTGGTTAGACTCAAAGTTAACACGGCCTCTCATCGTATTTACCACTGACTCGGGCTGCTCAAATATCTCCTTCTGCATAAATGAACGGAAATTCCCTACCAAACAGAAAGCGGGGTAAATTTTCCATTTAAGTTTTTTGTGAGATATTGCCTCAACTTAAGGATATGAGGACTTCACTAATGAGATGAGTCACAAGATGTAGTAACATTTTAAACATCAGATAATATTTGAGCTAATGGTTGTTTTTTTTTATTTATAAAAATGGTACCAAAGGGTACATCATTAGGCAGTTTCGTACATGTACTTTTCTAAGTGCATTATACTGATTGATTGGTTTTAGGTTCTTTTAATATATGATAGCAGCAGTAAAAAGCCACAATAAATAATAATGCAAACATTTAAAAAGCAAAACTTACTGTTCATCCATGGATCAGTAAACAGTCTATGCTGCTCCAAGCAAATGGTTTGGTAAAGTAGGAGGGAAGTTTTTTTCCAGTTTTCTATCTCAGATTTACTACCCATATTAGGCGTTATTAATATTTCAGATATTATCTAAATAGTTATACACTGAAACTAATTTAGGCTTGAATAAATATGGGTGCCTGTATGTTGTCTGGAACCAAATTAATGATAAATACACCACTGATTAGAATACAGATCTATAGACTAACAAATAAAGCATAGATACCTGCATGAATTGCCATCATGGCAACATACAAACCCCTTGTCACATATTTTTATGCAGATCTTACTAAAGTACTAACTTGAGGTATAAATCACTATCTGGAACAAACTGGATACCTTTCATGATCTGTTGAATCTCCATTTTTAGGGTTATCACCTCTCTGATGGTGGAGTCATCAATGCCACGTTTAACCCTGGTGATGGTTAAACAGCCATCCTTAACACAGGCTATATCATCATCCTCCAGGAAAATCACCTGATTGGTGTGCTCAATAATCGCACTGAAACAGCAACAAAACAAATACGTTTTTAACTCTACTTAAACCTGAGGTAGTCACAGGAAATATACAGGAGTTGAAATAAATTACTTTATTTTAAACTATTTGATCAACACAATTCTTAAAGATTTATTATATTATTTCAAAGATCCCAAATGACTGATTGATGTTGGTGTTATACTGTTTACCATACTTAACAGATGTGAACTCTTAACAGTAAAAAATCAACACTCAGATCATCTTATACTTGTTTAAGGGTATCTAGTACTATCTACTATGTTAAGACACAAACATTTAACTCAAGGGTTTTTCACTTTTATAAATTAATAGATTGCCAGCTTCATACAGTCAAAAAACCAGGGGGAAACCTAGTAAAAACCACTCTTATGATTGCTGGGAAAGGGGTTAGTGAACAGTAGGACATAAGTTATAACATCGATACTAGTATAACTTGCAAAGATGATACAAGGAAATTTTAGATTTGAACCTATATACCAAAATAACAAGAAGCAACCATAACTTTATTCTTTTCACATTTATCTCCCTTATCATTTACTGCCCTTTTGTATCATTTTCAAGCTCCAAAATTAAAATCTTGCATCAGAATTCTGCCACAAAAATTCTTGCATCAGAATTCTTCCACGTATTTCTTGCATCAGCATTTTGACGCATCAATTCTATCAGCCAGGTTCTGTATAAAATTTATCCAGCACAAAGGACTTGGATCTTTTATATTTTTGATATAATTACTACCTTTAATGGCAGGGAACTTTAATGGGATCAGGTCAAAACAACCCCAAACCAAAATGGCCCAAACATTGGGGATGTTTTGCCTTAATGTGGGGCTGTTTTGTCATAAAAGTGGGAACATTTTGCTTTAAGAGTGGGGGCGTTTTTGTCTTAAAAGTTGTGCTGCTTTAATTTAAAAGTAGAGTCTGCTATCTCTTTAGGTTTGTTTGTTTGATGGGGTTAAACAGTGTACCCAAGAACATTTCACTTATATGATGACAGATTATCCACAAGACTTTTTGTTCTTTCTTTAATTCCGATTATGGGTGATGTATGTGGTAAACTGTGATTGGATAATGCTAATGATCTAGTTCGTCATTATTCAATCACAGCTAAAACCTAAATTAACTGCAATCCACATGTTCTTTGTTTGATCATCAGTTTTGGTCGTATTAACAGAAGTAAAAAAAAATGACATTACCTGGCATAAGATGAAAATAATTAATTCATCAAATTGACTAATTTATTTTATAGTGATTGATGGATGTAGATATTAACTGATGTTTACCTCCTAGTGCTAAAGTAATTTTTTAAAACCTATCTAACAAAGCTTTGTACAGCCAAGCTGATAATCTTCATCACTGGTGTAGTCATACTGATAGAAAACAGATAAATAATTCCATTTTTTATTCCAACATGTCCAATCAAGCACCTAATTTGCTAGTCATGTGTTACAGAAATATCAAAATCCTGATTCTAAAATATCTACTCTAGCACATAAGCGAAACACAAATCCAAAGGACCTACAGTTTATGGTGAAACTGTCCTCTTAAGCAGACAGGTTGTTACTATCATTCTCTTCTCTTTAACAGACATATTCATTGGTTAATCTCTATATCTCTGTAATACCAGCTGGTATGTGGATTTTTTATTAACCCATACTGAATAGCTTGTTGGCTATGTATATAACCGCTTCATCACAAAACCTCTTGCAGATTGAGATATTTTATCCAAACTATACCGAAAGTAAAATCATTTTAAAAGGAATCAATGTGAAAAACTTCTGTCGATATACCAAAAGTATTCATTTTAAAGCTCCTTTCCTGCACTCATAAATGTTTTGGCCTGTATTAAGTCCAAAACTTTCTCAAGCAGCCAGCTCCTGCCATGTTGTTACCTAATTCCCATGCGCCTTTGTTCGTTCTCAACATCATGCACAAGGTAAAGTCACAAGGTCAGAATCTGGTTTGCCGACAAAGTCTCATGGGAATCGGGTGCACACAAAATCTCAAACCTACAACGGAAACGCCTATCATGGCGGAGCTAGTGTCAGTCTTTATAGAAATAGAAAACAATACCTCTCAAGAGTTTACCTGGCATCAGACGCAAAGAAGTATTCCACTTCTTTGTTTGGTCCGACTGGGTGGAATTCAGCAGTGTTATCTTGACGTTGTTGTGTTCCCACATAGCCACGGTGTTCTGCAAAATGACACAGAATTGTAACCCAATTTATTTAACATTTCAATAAATAAACACCTTCAAGTTTATTTCACCAAAATTTAAACAAAAAATATATATTTAAAGGCATAAGAAAAGTGTGTTTTCACATAGATAACAGTTGCATTATGTTCCATTATGTGAATTTGTGGATTTCACACAAACAAATTATCTTCCTTTTTCAGAATGGATGAGAACTTAACTTTAAAATGTTTTAATTACCATGATGACACCAATACCTTTAGTTCTGGTCATCATGACAATTAAGATAAACATTTTTACAAAGTTGAACTTTTGCAAAGATTGCTTTGCAGCATGGGTTGTTCGAGATAGAGCGTTAAAAAATTATATAAAAAAAAAAAAAATAGAATAAATATGATCAAATAAAAAGAAGCTATATATTAATAAACAACCAAATAAAACTAAGATATTAAATAATAAGCACCTATTAAAGTTATCAACCTGTTAAAATTGAAGGATACAGAAAGCTTGTATATTTCTGTATGGAATAATTTCCTTCACTGTTGGTTATTGTATGAAAAAATATTTAAATATGTTTGACAGAGGTTATTGCCAGTTAAAAAAAATTGTAAACTTTCCCTCAAATAACAACCACAGTAAATTGATCATATGCGACAAGCAGGACACCGTAATAATTATTCTGACACCCACTCATTAAATAAAAATAAATCATTTTACCAAGAAGCAAAAAATGCAGACTAGAGAATTTCACAGACTTCCATTGTCACAAAATTTAGCATCTTGCAATAGATACATGAAATGTACAATCTTAATTTCTTTTAAAATCAATTGATAAATACCTACTGAGAAATAGCTCTGTATTGAAATATTTCTTTTTAAATTATTTGTTTAGATTTAATATGCCTTGTGTTATAATTCACTATTAAATTTCTTCAACGAAATTAATTTGTCAACCTAATCCTGCCTAGCCCCACATCATGCACATCTGCTATCACAGACAAAATTGTTCATACTGGTAACTCTCTATAAAATAAAATGATAATAAATGCCTATTGACACAGCTCAAGAGATTAGCAGCCCGACAAAAATTTCTTTGGCAACTTGCCAATTTCTATTGTTTAATATTGTAACAGCATTTAAAGGATGGCACATATATTTTCATCTTCACTGTAATATGAAGCCCTGATCCCTGTGAACCAACACTGTTTTGTACTGTAAATAGATTTAATCATCTAGAAATAGCATCCAACCACATCCTGTTTCTTTAGCCATGCTGCAAACCATACCATATATAGTTTGTATATAAAGATTTACCCATACAAAATGACTTAATAATCTAACATTGGTCTAGGTTAAAAACCAGAGTGGAGGTAATTTCACGCATAGGGTGCCATCTCAATAGCATAGATTAATTAAACCAATCTTGATGGACAAATACAAGACAAACACCATACACAAAATTTGTATGATTGGTGTTTAACGTTGTACTCAAGAGTATTTCACTTATATGAAGATGGATTGTCTACTTTACACAGCCTTATTACGGTGGAAAACCAAGAGTGAACCTTGTAAAAACCACCACCATGACTGCCGGAGCCACAACATGCGACTTGCTCATATACCTGATGGTCAACAGGCAGTCTCGAGTCTGTGAATTATAAATCGAAGAAGGTTCAGTTAAGGAAGTGCACTCACTACCACTGCGCCACGGCCATGGGCCCCATAAAGATAAAGCTACAGAAATGCTTACATTTAATTTATGTATATGACCACACAAATATTGACAGTATGCAGGGGTGGAAATAACAAAAAAATTGCAGGACATGCCCGGTAAAAATTAAGATAGTCCTATAAAGATCCCAGTATTTAAAATTGTGTTAAATGGCCTGAAGGACAAAGTTGGAAAAATGTCTGACATTATATTTTATACATTTCCACCCCTGGTATGTTTAAGTTCATGAAAAGGACATACAGCTGAAAGAAGCTGTATTCCTTTGTCACAGATTTGAAACCAAAAAGACAACTAAGGCAGAGAGGCTACAGATTTAAGTTGAAGTACTTTTGCTATTGGTCTTCAATCTCAGAGGTGGCTCCTCTCATGCGATGAGAAACTTTCAGTTGTGTGTAAAAAATACAAGTACAAGTTTTTGATTGAAATGTAATGCCTGTAGTTCCCTTTTGATAAGATTCCACTGCTATTATTAGGGGTTAAAACCCCCAAAAGAACCCAAGTTCATTACATTGAAGGGGTACTATAACAGTCCACTGCAAGAACCTAGTTTTTTTTATAGCTTGTTTGAGACTAGCGTCACTGTCAAGGGTATTTTACTTAAGTGACCATGGATTGTCCAATTCTCACGGTGTGTTGCTTAAATATGATGGAAACTTAGAGGAAGCCTAAAACCACAGCCCAGCAATTCCCACAGCCACATTGTGTGAACCACATGAATGCTACATCATAATAAGGTTGTTGGTTTGATTGGGATATAACGTCATATTTAAGGATGGACTCCATCTGTGAACAGTACCTTGAAGTAGGCTCAAAAAGTGCACTCGCTAACCACTAAGCCAGGATCACAGGTCCATCATAATAGGATAAGTAGGCATAAACATTACAGGGCTAAATTGAAGGGGACTAAGTTGCCTATGTTTTGCCAGAATCAAATTTTGAATAACAGTTGACAAAAACGGTATTATCTTATCCACCAAATGAAATGTAAATCACATTTATCCTTCTAAAGCTTTTGCTTGGCCATATTAAGAATATTTTTATTTGTTATTAACCATGATTATGAGTGTCATGTTATCCATTTGTTAGTCACATATTTTATAAACATTTCACTACATTGTTTGAGGTTTAACTTCCTAGTCTAGGGTATTTCACTTGATATATGATGATTGATTGTCCATTTCACAGAGTTCTTTGTCTTATTATAATGGAATGAATTGAAAGGGATTAGAAGATTGTGATGATTAATCTGTTATTTGAAGAAGAAAAAAAACAGGTTAAAAATGAACAATATTTTAGTGTGTTTTTTTTTATTAAAACAAGTTGTTAGATATGTCATAATGTTGGAATTAGTTACAGAAAGTTTTAAAGATTAAAAATGACAGAGTTAAATCTTTGGTAAACTTTAATTTATGCATCTCAAGATGTTATATGTAATAATCAACAAGTCTGTATTAACATAGTCTCATTTGTCTTCTTGCAGAATTAATTTTATTTTAATCATCTCAAATTATACCTCAAGAAGCAGAAAACAACATAAATAGTATTGCTTCTAAAGATAAATGTCCGAAGGGAAGAAAAAACTCTGACAAACTAATAATTCCTGTAGTGTACTACAAGAATACCTCTGAGTCCGCATAAATTTATATAATCCGCCCGCAATGGCACAATCAAATTAAGGACATAAAACTGAAGAATTAATATCAAACTCTTTAATTAATAATAGCAAGATTATGTTTAATTTCCCATTTTACTGTGAAAAGGTTTCCAATTATTGAGTTGGATACCTCATACCATAAAAGGGGTACCAAAAATCAGGCAGCTGTATTTTAAACCAATTGACTGTTGAAAATTTTACCGGTTGATTTTAAATTTTGGTTGATGTTGATGGACACTGCTCATTAATGGACCTACTAACTGTGCCAGAAATAGTTCTAAATTAATCTACATCCATTAAGCTATGAAAACCATTACCTAATAATACCTCTACACTGAGTTATGCAAAATGGAAGCTATACTATTGTGTGCAAAAGCCAGGCAGCAGAAGTTCAGCATGCAAGGGGAGGTTATCATAGGTGTATACCTTCTTTGGTGAACTCTTTGGAGTCTGGAGGTGCAAATGTCAAGCAGAAATACAATTTAAAAAAAAAGGAAAATGAACGTCAATTAAACAATAAAAAGGTCATAAATACAAAGAAAATAAAACAAAATGTGCACAAAGGAGAAAGTGTGAGAAACAATAACACATTATCAAACAATAAACATACATTATGCACACACATTAAACAACAAACGACAATAGATCTATGTTACATCATCTCTGCAAAACAAGTGTGTAACCATTCTAGCCCTACTTTAAAACTTTTAATTCCTAATTGCTTTACCAGTAACAACAGCAGTATCTTTCAAAATTAATTTGATGTTGAAATGTATCTGCAACAGCTTCAATTCAAAACAGCAAGATAGCACATTTATAAACAATAGAAAGGAAGGAGAGAATATCACCATTTATTGCACCATTCAAACAGAAAAGGATATCTGATAGTGTCGAACAAACCTGCATACACCATATCATTGTCCAGGTGTTTGCCATATGCTGGACTTAAATTAATCATTATGGACTGTTTAATTGAATAATTCATAACCTGTTAAATATCACTGCCATATCTACTAGTTTTTTTTCTGGGAAAGCCAGCCGGTAAACTTTAAGATAAAAATAATGTTGTTGTTAACGCTTATTAATAAATGAAATAACACATTTATCTAACTGTAATGTCTACCAGAATTTACCTGCAGAATATATATTAAAAAAATTTGCAGAAATTATGAAATAATTGCTTACGGCTATAAATATTGTACATACGGTTTCTTCATGCTGTACATGTTACATAGTTATGGTCTATTCCATAGTTGATAGGATTTGTTTCGAAATACCCTTGAAACCAAGTCACTATGTGGATTGTTATTACTATGTGCATTTTTTTTATTCAAATAGAGTCTGTTTTTGAGTTTCTTTCCAACTAAACATTTCATGCATTACATGTAAGTCATACAAAATACTCCAACAAATTTGGCATGAAACAAACAAACTACATTCAGGGCAGTTTCTAGAGA
>JARFOD010078683.1:0-26581 GCA_031763545.1 Mopalia muscosa
AATAATTTTTGTGTCTTTTAGAAAGTGAAGATTAACAGTATTTTCGTTATTTTGGAATAACACTTTCTTAGTTAGAAGATATACCTGTTCAGAAAATTTTGTAGGTTGAAACTCGTCCGGGAATCGAACCCACGACCCTCATAGTTAGGCACCGAATCGCCAGCAGTAAATGCAGGCTACCTATACCACCCAGCCGAGTTCATTGCTATCAGCTTTGGGAGCTGTGTCACTCTCCTATCATAGGGGTAGTGAATGTACGCTATCTAGATTCCGGCTGACTAATTTTCTATTTTAGTAGAAGGCCGAGTGGTCTAGGTATCCTGCATTTACTGCTGGCGATTCAGTGCCTAACTCTGGGTTCAACCTACAAAAATTTCCGAACAGGTATATGTTCTAACTAAGAAAGTGTTATTCCAAAATAACGAAAATACTGTATACGTATATTTAGTGTATGTAGATTTAATAATGACACAGAATGTTAAGGTATTGATAATGAGAACTAGGTATACATCTATTCAGTGTATGTAGATTTAATAATGACACACTGAATATACAGGTAGTGATAATGAGGCTGGTTGGTAATGAAATGAGTGAGCACTAGCATACTGTTACATGTATATGAGTGAAATAGCATTAAATATGGTGCTAAACTATAATCAATGAATCAGACAAATCTGGATGTAAATGTTTAAATTTGTTGTATATAATGTGATGCAGCAGGTGGTAATTTGGTGACGTGGCTCTCATGGGATGATTTTACTGCCGAATTCCTTTGAATAGCAGCCTATACCTGTGTAGAAATTCAGGTCACTTGGCCTTGTTATCAATTGCTTCCATTACAGATGGATGCAAGAGAATACTTATTGTCAGTTTTTCAGCATCTATGACAGTGTATACAATTTTAATACTTTAGCTGTTAGAATTTTACATTACTCCCAATGAATTCCAAAATTTTCATAAAGTTTGTATAGTTTATCCCATTGTTCTGTTATTAAATGCTTCATATTTAGCTTTATTACATTTTCTGTCATATTTTAAAAGTTTGTATATTCCAATTTTTTTAGATACTCTTATACGAATTAATCTGTTTGTGTGAACTTCATTTTAGAATAGCTCCTTTCTTACATCACATTTTTATTGTTGATCTATATTTAATTTGTTTTAGACTCTTCAATGTCTTCAACAATTGAATCAGCCTTTGATCAATGTAAGCTGCCGTAGCTCAGGGTCCTGTGGCTGTTGTTCACTGCCTTTGATCAATGTAAGCTTCCATAGCTCAGGCTCCTGTGGCTGTTGTTCACTGCCTTTGATTAATGTAAGCTTCCATAGCTCAGGGTCCTGTGACTGTAGTTCACTGCCTTTGATCAATATAAACTTCCATAGCTCAGGGTCCTGTGACTTTTGTTCACTGCCTTTGATGAATGTAAACTTCAATAGATCAGGATCCTGTGGCTGTTGTTCACTGCCTTTGATTAATGTAAGCTTCCATAGCTCAGGGTCCTGTGGCTGTAGTTCACTGCCTTTGATCAATATCAACCCACCGCAGCCGTACTGGACATCCAATTGTATGTTACAGAAGAGTGGCGGTGATAACTCTGTAGATTACAACTGTTTATAATAATGTGCTGGAGTGTGAGTTATTCCCCTTTGTCGTCAATCCTCTCTGTCGGAAGTCTTTAACGGATGGCTTCGCTGGCTGGAAAAGCACGACCGTTCCTTGTTATGTTATAGCAAATTATATCCCAACTAGCCTCTTTATATTACTGATCAGGCCATACTGCGGTATGATAGAATGATGAGCGCTTATATACCGCTTATATTTTAGTTGTGTTGTGGCCTATAGCCTCATATGCTGGATTTCTATTAGCAACATATACCCAAAATCGTAGGACCCCGGCCTATCAGCGACAATCACGTTACGCTTGTATAACCAGCGATCGGCTTACAGTAACCCAAACTGACTGTACCCTATACGCTGGTTCAAATAGCAAAGCTTTTCATGTAAAAGGCCGCGGAGTTAGGCCCTAGACGCACACAAAACTCTATTGGTTGATCTGGTCACATGAGCATAGAGATTTGCAAAATGGCGGAGCAAAGTTTAGACGAGAGTACTGTATGCTCATATGACCAGATCAACCAATATAATTTTGTGTGAGTCTAGAGCCTAACACCACGGCCCTTTACCTGAAAAGCTTTGCTATATGAACCAGCGTGTAGGGTACAGTCAGTATGGGCTACTGTAAGCCGATCGCTGGTTATACGAGCGTAATAAGGTGCGTGCGTATTCGTATGTAGACAAAGACATTAAATTAGCTAGAGCCACTGCTTTGTTTACATGCCCGACGATCACCAATACAGACCAAAATAAACCAACGAGCACATACACTGTAGCCTGAAGACAAACAGCAATATAAAAATAATTGTTTAAGGTCATTAGACGTTAAGTGTTTCGACCCTGGTACAATTATCGTCTTTGCTGTAAAGGGACATAACTCTGGCATGAATGTCGGGCAGCTGGGACGATATATATTGGAATCACTGGTTATAGACCAATGATTTCTTGTTCCCTAAAGTACAATTAACCATAAATTTGACCAATGTGTCTTATAATGATTGTCTGGGTTCATTTACAGAAAATAAGCTCGGGGAATGTTCCAGTGGCCAGAGTATACCCTTTCGGGGGAACCAAACAGAAACTGTCCGAATGGCAAGACGTGGGAAATTTAGAGGAAGCCAGACGGTTTGCTTTAAAGTCTATACCAAGTGATATTCCTGTTTTATTGAGGGGTGGGATAGAAAAGTTTATTGCTGAGAGTCACATGGCGGATACACCCCGGTATCCCACTGTCTACCTTACAGGTGCGTAGGCCCCTATACAACAACATTGTGAAAATCAAACCTGCTATAGGTGAATGAAATCGAAACAAAATGTGGAAAATGTACATATGGATATAAATAATATTATGATGTTATCTCTGTTTAATAATGGTGCATGGTAGGTAATATCACACTAATTAAACTAATTTTCTGTGGGTTTTTTTGTTGTTGCCATCAGTGTTTCGCTTGAACCGTTTCTAGGGAAGCAGATATAACAAACTTTAATTTAACCGTTGCAATGGAAGCAGATAAACTTTAATTTTTGTCTTCTATGTAAAAGAAATATTATGTTTAAATAACTAGATGCATACTTCTCATTTTATTATAGAAAACAACCAGATGGAATTGTAAGTTTGGGTTCCTCTATACATCTAAATATGATTCAACCCAACAAGGACTGTCTTCTATATAAGGGTTCTGTGTTTAATAAGCCGAATCCGTTCTTGGTTCGCGGTTATAAAAATCTGTTGCAAAGCCTTTCTGTTTGATTGTTTGATTAGGGTTTAAAGTCGTACTTTAGAGTATTTGTCCTCTTACCTTATTACGATGGAAAACTGGGAGGAAACCTCGTAAAAACTGATATACAAATGGTCAATTTTGATATTAACGATTTTTTGTTTACAGATTCTAGAGAAATATCCCCTGTTTTTCGGGCGATACGAGAAAGGTTTCGGCGTTATTTTAATCTTGGATACATTCTAGACCCAACAATGACCGAACTGTTAAAGCTTGGTTTTGATAAGAACAACTTTCCAGTTCTTCCTGCGTTAGCAGTGATTGTTAAGGACAAGGTGAAAAGCGCCAAAAAGCCAGCTAAACTGCCAAAAAGAACTCCAAAAGGTGAGCAGGCTGAATCGCAGAAGTATGTCACCAGAGCTATTTCATATAAGAAGGAGAAATTCGGAGATTTCAACTACCCGGGTATGATGCAATTCTTCTTCAGTGTTAACCACCAGTTTCGCTACACGTTACCTAAAGGTCGCACTGCGGACTCAAAGACCACGGCAATGATGACTGATATCATGGACATTGAAGAGGACAGATTTGACGAACTTTTTGGTAGAAAGAAAATTTCAAAATCTCGGAAAAGTGAAAGCAAAGAACAATCTCAAAACAAAGAAGGAAATAAAAACGTTGATTCGAACAAAGAGTCGGCAAGTGGTGGTAGATGTCCTTTTGGATTTGACAAATTGGGCAAAGAAAAGCCAACCCAAAAGCCGGAATTGAAAAAAGAAGAACTTTAAAGGTTTGCTTAATGAAAACCTTTTTATATATATAAGTAACAACGATCAGATAAGATTTGGTTGGAGATATTGACCTACATGTCATGTATGAAGCATTTTGTCAGCCAAATATACGACGAGGTTGTCATCCATATCGAAGTTAGGGCCTATATAAGATTTTTGTTAACATCATGCGCCAATTTATCAATACTTTCTAATCAGAACATAAATACAGTATTTTCCTACCTGTTTTGTCGTTGCTAAAACATATTTGCAATCACTTTTGATTTCTATAGCTATCATGACCTCGAAAATAATTTTTTTTATTTTGTTTGATTGGGCTTCTTCGCCTTAGGTACAGTTATTTAAGACATACGATGGTGTTCCAGCGAAATGGGTAAAGGAAATACCCCCCCCCGCCCCCCTTCCTTTCCCGACGTCACTAGCAACAACCAACGACAACACAGGACTACTTACCAGTCTAAAATATGATCAATTCTACTTCCTACGTCGATACATTGACTCTAAGATACACCCGGTCCATCTTGTTTTGCACTTCTTTTATTTGCTGGACTGTGGCTGATAGGTCGACCCAAATATTGGAGGAAATTAAAGCGCGATGGCCTGCCACTGCGTACGAGAGTTGTCTTAGTCTCGTCCACTATAGAAACTCTCGCGAGAATACGATTGGACTACTTATAAGACATTGCAAAGACAGCACCAGCATGTCGGCTTTGTGTTGTCCACTTGCCCTGAGGGTACCAGGGTAATCGGAAGCTTCCTGCATGTCGCTTATACTAAAAAATTAAACAAGTTGACCAGTGTTAGTATTTATAAACAAAACTAATGTCCCGATACTTTAATGCGTTTCAGGCAGGATAAAACTTAAGTCCGTAATCTATGTACGAATTCAAAATCTGTAGCGAATGCATAAACCAAAACTTGATGACCAGGCGTATACATTTATTTATTTTTGTGACCTGCTACTATAGTAAGAGGCGGGGGTTTGACCTGAGTTTATTTTCCTCCAGACCTGTTTATATGGCGGATGGGCTCGCATTCAATAAATTACTCAAAACGAAATGACCATTATTGGTAATTCGACAATAGGATTTACATTTCCCCAAATTACTCCAAACGATCTGGCCGCCTTTGTATAATGATATAACATTCTCTCACATGTCTTGTGAACATGATAATTTGACACAAATTCACGAAGTAACCTAAAACTTGAACTGTAGCTTCCTCCAATTAAGACAATGGTTGAGGACAAATTCCGCAATGGATGCAGTGTGGCCGTGATTGCATGATTTTACGACATTCGTGCCTGTGTGTAAATGTTATGACCAGACTATAACTGTTGCAAATTCACATATTAACTTGAAAAAGTTGCCTCCTATTA
Organism: Mopalia muscosa; assembly: GCA_031763545.1. NCBI lineage: Eukaryota > Metazoa > Mollusca > Polyplacophora > Chitonida > Mopaliidae > Mopalia > Mopalia muscosa. The sequence continues at coordinate 5,503 of JARFOD010078683.1, forward strand.
AGACAGCTAGATTGAGTTATTAACATCACGTCAGTGTCTTCTTTACGATGAGAACCGGAATTGCGCGCCAGAATCGACTAAACGTCGCGACATTCTCGTTGCAGTGGTGTCATCAATACCTCACCGATTATCATTTTGTAACCATCAATTACCGTCCAGCTTTTTAACGTAGACTGGGAATTTTGGGATAAACCCGCACCATAACTGTCTTACCAGCAAGTAACAAAGGGGGTCTACTTTTACAACAGGCCACAAATGCATACATATTTGAAAATGTTTTATGTTTGTTTGATTTGGAGGACTTTTACCTTTAAAAAGGGAATTGGATTGATGTAAAGCTGAATGACATCAAAGCATAATCCCGGTGTATTTATATAACTGTAATTTGTCTTGCTACGACCGCACAATTTACGCCTTTTAAGCGAATATCACTACATTCAGACATTCAAAATGGTACTAGGTTTATTACCAAGCGGGCTGTACGTAAGGCATGGAGGTGAGCCCGCTTCCAATTTTAAACAAATGCCGTGGTATGAATTTACATCAGAATCGTATACATTTAGATTTAATTCGCCCAAACAATTTCATATGGCTTTAACATTAGAATATTCTAGTAGTGTTTAGCACTACATTATGTTCTGAAAATCAGAACCAGATGAAAACTGTGAAAGACTATGTTTACCAGTTGATTAAAAAAAAAAGTGCTTCTCGTCAAGGCAACGATGTACCAAATAGCCGTCACTGTAAAAATGTAACTTTGACAGTTATGTAACAAAGTATGCTATACTTTATTGTTTGCATTTAAAAAAGAAAGAACAAACAGCAAGTTTATTCCACTCTCGATCAGTGCTAAATTTGTATCATGCTTTGTGGTGGATATCAATCAACGAATTCTCCGCCAATAGTTCATTGCGTGTTAAGAGGACCAATTATCAAGTATTCTTATTTTGTTACAGTAATTGCTTATTTTTTTTCTTTCTATTCGATCAATTCATCATGAAAAACATGCAGCTGCAACAGGCGCTGAGTAACGCATCAGCTGAGGGAAAAATATAGACCCGAGCGCGCTGCATGTTCTTGCAACAGCAATTGAGTTGGTTTATGTTTCATTCCTTTAATTTATTTTCACGTAAACCTGCGGCGTTCACTCAATCGATGTGTTAATGCAATCTGGATGCGACAAGGACGCTGTCAGTTTAGTTATTTATAGCTGCTTGCACACATTAAATGAAGGCATTTCTGTCTTAACGTACAACGATTTATATAAGACTGACGAAATTCGATCTTCGGTGATGTCAATCTTGAATTTGTCATCACGTTATATGCTCTTATTTGCGCTATTTAAGTCGTCGGTCACATTCCTGTTTTTCGTCTTGTATAAAATCAATCAATCTGTAACTGACTGTGTCACCCATTTAATGTGCACGCAAAGTCCTTAGGAAAGAGTCTTATTAACTGGATGAGCTTTGTCTTTCTCTCCAACTAACCGTACCTCGTTTCATGGCAGATGCATGCATCTTAACTTAGAACTGGGTTAATTTCTTAAAGAAATTAGATGCAATCAAATTGATGTAAAAAAAAAAGAGAGAAACAAAGCAAAAACGACATATTCAACCAGGACTTGACAGTACCATGTCAGTTGTGTCTTTGCTTTCCAAGAGTTTTATTCTGAGCAACTGGCGTAAGACCCCTTTAATGAACTTGCGTTTATGTCATGCTAGAATATAGTTCTTAGTAAAAATGGTGTGTTGTTTTGTTTCCATCGTTCTGCTCCTGGAAATTTGTTTTTGGTAATGATGTGGTGAAATTGAATGGAGGTTTCTGGTCAGTGTAATATTATAGCCTATAAATATGTCACATTTGGTGTATTTATTACCATTTGATGGAGGGGTGATTCGGCTGTTGTTAACATTCTGAGGGTATCTTGGCAACCCCTATCACACTGCAGGCTATGTAGCTAAAATTTTCAACGGTCATCCCTGACAAGATTTTTATGGTGAACTCCGAAAGGGCCGATTAAGGTATGTGCCAGGTGTTTTCGCCCAACGAAAGTTTGGGAGGGAGCTATGAGGCCAAAAGTTAACATTACAGCTTATGGCAAATAAATAGTGGTATTGCACCCGCCATTGTAAAGAAACTAGCCGTTGTAAAGAAACTAACTGGGAATAATGCACTTTGCCAGCAAAGATGTTGTGTCACAACTCATGCACTAGCTAGAAAGAATATTTGTCTTAATATTGTTTGTTTAGTCGGAATTCTCCTCCACATGTGCTTAAGGGTAATTCACTTAACGCAGTCAGTTTGCATTTCAAAAGTAAGTTTCTTTATTGATAACATGGAGATATAGCAGAAGGAGTAACAACTCCGCCACTTCAAAGTGAGCAAGGGTCGATTCCGCCAGATGCCTCACCATTGGATCCATCATGGTCGACTGTACACAAGTTCTGCTCAAAGGTTTAATTCACGCATGCGCATATATGGGTTCATGAGATGTTATTCGATTCATGGTCAAGGCCATTAAAATCCAGTGGTGTATGGTTGATTAAGTGTTAGGTGCTCTTAAGGACATGACAGCTGGTTCAAATCGTCTTTTGATTAGCTCCAGGGGGTAAGTAGTGTATACTTAAACAATTAGCAAACATTAGAAGCAATCAAAGAATACACAAGACCACTGCTTTTTATAACTAATATACATCTGGACTGGTTTAATCATAGCGGAAGAGAGATGTAATGTAATAAAAAACACAATTCCTATTCCGACATCTCAAATTCAGCAATTTCATATCAAACATTACCACAGTGAAACTGTTTCAGACTTCTCGGCCCTTTGACTAACAAAAGGAATAATGCTGTTATGTTGTCCAAATAGCAGGGTTATTTTAGTTCTGATAGTTGTTTTTCTAGGCCAACACAACATATTATTCTTTATTGTTCTTCCATTTTTCTTGTAACTTGTATTATCTTCTGCATTGGTAGATCCTTCAGATAGGAACAGAAATGTCACATCCATTCTTTAGCTAGTCGCATGCTGTACATTGCAGTCTAATGCTAGCACTTACTCTGACCTCACCTACCACCTAGGATACCTTTCGATTCCAAAATATGGATAATCTATGGATAATCGCCTCAGGCTTGTTTCCGGTCCTACATATACGGCCCATGAAAAGGTTGTCCAGAGCGGTTGGGAACAACTTATTTTATCATTATTAGTTTTATTACAGGATCCTTGTCTGTAGAAATGAATTTTGTTCACATAAATCCTTTAATGTTGCCCATAGGAGGCCTAGTATGACTGGGATATCTCACAACTATCTGTTGAATGCATACGAACCTGACATGTCTAGCTATTAAAGCCAACATTCAAACTCTGACTAGATTTTAACAGATTTTAGTTCAGAACAGTTTGCAGGTTGAAACAGAACCAAGAATTAAACCTACAATCAGCAGAGTGTATAGACCGGTGGTGGCCCAGTGCTCTTAAAGCGATACTCAGGGCCGCGATAAAATGCATAAAGCGGGCATTTTCTTGTGTTCAATTATGTTCTCTAATTTTCTCATCTAGCTATATCCATTTAATACTAGGATCTTAAAAAATGGGTTACGCACAAACTACAGTCAAATTTTTCCACGCGTGTCTAGGAAGAGCTCCACAACTATTAACCAATCAAATATCTTTCTTTTCAAAATAGCTGCCTACATCACAAGACCTGTAGAGTCCACTGTTTAAATCTTTTGACAGTTCACCTATATAGGTCATCAGTTCACACATGTTATTAACCATTAACACACAAGAGTGTTAATCCTGTGACATCAGGACAGAGCTGGCTACATGGAGGTATAGAAGAAAGAATAACAGAACGCTGATCAAGACTGGCGACTGCTAGAATATCCCGCTCTAATATTGTTTTGATGTTAATGATCTGCTCCGACAGGATAGAGGCTTGGGATATATATTCTCAGTTTAGTCACATTTTATGCACATTTACACAATTTCAAATCTGTACCATTCACACTATCTTAATCGTCTTGGCCATAAAGTGATTAAACTTCCCTGCAAATCATATGATCGCATGCGTGAGTCATTCTTTTGAGCGATAATCATGTTCACTCAAGGGTGTAGAAACCAGCTGTGAGGTGTATGGAATTGATCATTGTACACTTTGAAGTGGCAGAGCTGTTACTTCTTCTGCTATATCTCCATGGTTCAAACTAAGGAAGCATTATTAAAAAAAAAAAGCTGATGGACAGAGATGTTTTGTCAATGGAGCGTAATGAATATTCACTTTTTAAAAATGTACAAAAATTATTTATCTAAGTCTATGTAAAGATATAACCATATCTGTATGTACAATGCTCACAGAATTCGGTTGCACTTTAATTCATAAATATATACTTTCATTCCAGTACCTGCATTTTAGAAAATATCCATAAATTAAAACACTACACTGTATACCTTATTTATAAATATATATACATTTTTTTTATTATTTTATTTCTTTAAATTTAAATACATTTAAATGATGAATTGAAGCTCCCTCCAACCATCCGCCAAAGAAAACTAACATACAGAAATGACAGAATATATCCATTTAGCTGAAGCTTGATTTTTTTTTTTAACATTGTCAATAATACATATGGTTGAATGTTTGACTTAAAATTTCCTTCAAACCACACACTATAAATATCACACAAAGAGTACCAGAGGACATCAGCTATCTGATCCTTCTGCTGACGAGCTTTTATTTGATGGTAAATGAGGTACAGGTTTGTTTGCAATAGGAGCAGACTCTGATGTCCATCTCGAAATGGCTACTTTTGTTCTATCCCAGAATGCCCCAGGAGAATCTAGTGCTGGCCGAACATCTAATAAAGTAAACTGGAAGGTGTTGGGATCTACAGACCCTCCATCATAATAATCAATGATATAGCGCACTTCTTTGCCGCATCGATCAACAATCCAGTCATGGCGATCAAACGGTAATTCATACCTGAAAGACAAGAGAACCCAAATATTGTTATTTTGTGTGCGTTTAATGAGATTTTTGCCAAAAACTCCATTTGCCTTTATTTTAATTAATTCTGTTTATGTAACGGTGTTAACATAAAATTGATGAAATGAATACTCAATTGTTTTCTGCATAATAAGCATTATTTAAATGATATTTAATCTTGCTTGGCTTTGCCTGATTGTGGAGGACTTATTGGGGCTTGAGGTAGGCCCACATATGGGTAATGGTTTGTTTGTTTATTTGATTGGGGTTTTACGGTCGTACTCAAGGGTATTTCACTTATAGGAAGACGAATTGTCCACTTCTCATTGCACCCTGGCCTATGGTGGAAAACCGAGAGTACACTTAGACTATGGCCACAACATGTTACTCACTCATATACTTGATGATTGACAGGCAAACTCAATCCAGTGAACAATACATCAAAGCACGATTTATAAGTGCACACGCTTCCACTAAGCCACAGTTGCGACCCCCATGGGTAGAGGAAACCACTGCCAATGTCAATGGTAACACAAGAAGCGAATCAAGACAATCACAAGACATACAACAGATATGTCAAAACAACTGGGTTTTGTACATCTCTATAGCTCCTACAGCCACAGGAAGTTCTTACCAGTAACAATCATATGACAGAAAATCCTTAAACAACTCACCCAAGCCAATGTCTTATCCTAGCTCTGGGAGAAAACTGAGTAGCTTTACCACCAAATCTTTTTAACTTAGGATTACAACATTCACTAAAACAAAGAAAAATGGTTGAAATAATAAAACAACTGATAAAATTCAAAGTGATGTTAAAGTACACATAAAGGTCTACAATTTATGATAGTTTTTGTGGTAAAAATTCCTAGTATATCTTAAAATACAAACAACGAAACATATTTTCATCAACTTTTTTATGAAGTGTTTTCTCTGACGCCAAATTGAAAATAAGATGGTTGATTTACAGTAAAAATATTTAATTTTTTATACTGTTTCACATGCAATGTTATATAAAAAGAAAATGATGCCATCAAACTGTCAATTTTACATTGGTAAATAAATAAATAATGGTCAAGAACTATTCTAGATACTACTAAGTTGTCCAGTGGTTATTTATCACAGAATGTTACTGGCTCCTAGTAGGTTTCGTTTTATTTGTTTGTTTGAATGTTTGATAGGGCTTTAACGTCATACTCAAGGGTATTTCACTTATATGACGATGTACCAGTCTAATAGGTGACGAAAACCACCCTCAACATCAACGGCAACAAACTAAGACAAAACGAGAAAAATACAGACACCACAAACAGATCAGTTTCTTGTTCCCCAAAAACTCTGAGAGCATCAGGGCAACAGGTAGCTCCCTCCTACCACCTGTGGTTTCGTTTAAATTCAGGCCTAAGTGCTTACTTTGCATGAAGAGCTTCCCATTTGAGGACCTCTTCCCATGCTTGCTCATTATTAGCATTGTGTATCCGGATAATGGCATCCATGTTTTCTGCCTTCACATCATCTTCCTTCCATCTCCAGCCTGATCAATAAAACCATTTATCAACAAAACATAATATTAGGTATTGACACCTTATCGCATTATGCCATGAGAATGCCCAACAGTATTTTTATTTTATTTAAAAATATTAAAATTTCAACATTTTCGTGTGAATTATAATACAAACGCAGTACTCCAACTATTCGCTTGTCAATACTGCTACAGAACTACTGAAAGAAAAAAAATGTTGGATTAAAAAAAGACAAAAAAAAAAAACAACAAATTTAGGTCCACCTGAAAAATTAGGAAATTTTATTTAATAAAAAACATTATTTTGGCCATGGCAGCTTTGTCCTATGTCTATATGCCAAACAATCAGGAGCCAAGGCAAAAGTTAATATTATGTTAAACGTTTCTCGAGCAACACCTTGAAATTAAGCAAAGTCAGGTCAGTTGTTGGTGTGTAACGATATATCAATACAGTTGCCCTCGAACGCGTATCCTATAGTCACTTTTGAATTTTTTTTAACAATTCTTAAAGTATATTTTTGTTATTTTATTCATCCTTTATAGCTACTGTAAATTAGCAGCCAAGACTTTAAATTTTAGTTGTTTTTTTTTTCTCCCATTAAAAAACCTGTTACCCTTCAATAATTATCATTTAATTTATCAGTTCACTATAAGGCAGCAAAATGGAGCATCTTCTCTTTAAAGGGATTGGAAACTAAAAAGTATCGATTAAATGCAGCTGACAGGCAGTGTTTCACATTGTGAGATTAAAGTTCCAACTTAAATTTGAATGTAATATCTACTGAAAAATTCTGTAAATCTGTTTTCAAAGTATAAAGATCTAGATCTGATTTTCCAGCTGTTATCCACTTTAAGTATCCACTTCCACTTGTGAATTACATGTATCACAGCAGGCCTAATTTACAACAAAACAGGGAACTAATCATATAAAATCAATTTATTCATAATTTCTGTCTGAAAACATTTATACCTGTTGCGGTTTGCTACAGTAACTGTGACTTTGATTGGGATTTTGATTGGTTCAAAGCGTTTTCATTATGCTTTTCTAGCAAACCTTTTAAAGATTTACAATAAATAAATAATTTTATTCGTCATGCGACAAAATTGTTTAAACACAAAATCCAGTTTTTTATCTGTGAAATTAGAAACATGATGAACTCTCCTGTGCAGACAAGCTCACTGATCGGCATCAATTATGAGGAGCATGAATGACAGAGCTGTACATATAGCCATAGATATTTACACTATTCACAAACCCTTTATGTGTCTACATAATACTGGGCAATCCTGAGAACAATTTTCCAGTTTCGTTCAGAAATATTGTATCGGTTTTCTAAATTTTATTTTTAATTAAGAATACCTTAATTGAGAGTACTTCTACCAGTATAGACATACAAGGATATGCATAACTTTTCAGAAATAATAATTCTGAAATAATATAATATAATTGTAAGTCTGCAGGTTTTTATATGGTCAGTCGGGTTACCTGAAACGGACATAAAATTAATTTTCGCCTAATGCTGACCTTGATAGGACGAAATTTATGCACAGTGAGTGTTACATCAGTGTAATGTCACCTTATAAAGGGGACTGACCTGAGTTGTAAATTTTGTGAGATGAAATATTATTCATATCGAAAAAACAATTCTGTATCACAACACAGGCAAAACCTGACCTTTTCTGAGCATGGCATTCCAAAACATCTGAGCAGAAGGGTAGACCCATTTTTCTTCTGTATCAGCTTTTGGTATGGAAGAGGTTTGTCTGTCTGTTGGAAGAGTGAATGGTTGATCAGGAGCTGGTCGCTGGTTGGGTGGAGGCATCTAATGGGCAAAGAAATAAATCAATCGCTAAAGGGTTCAGTTTTTGATTGTTCATCGAACAGCATTTCACTTCTATAATTGACACTATCACAACAATAAAATATGACCTGTTTTGATACTGTTGCAAAGTTTATCTCCCTCAATAGTGCTAAGTAAAGCAGCATTGCAGGCCATTTATGAGAACGATCGTTCAGGTTGAGTGGAGTTAAGGTAAACGAGAATTTCTGTGAATAATCACTGTTCAGGCAAATGAAGACCATGTAGGCCTACATTTTTGAAATATTTGTTATGTTAGACTGACCATATTCTAAGTTTATTTAAGTATGAACCATTTTTCTTCTTCACTAATGATGTAAATTTGAAGGCAGAAAAACAATTGATTTACAAACTAAAAGTACAACAAAGATCAATAAACAGCACAAAATGGAATACCTAGGGCTGTGCGAGCTGTGACCTGGTTGACTGGCTCCGGCTCTACAGCCAATCAAAAGCATCGTTGAGCTGTATGGTTTTCTTTAGATCTATCTCAGCTCATGTTGTTGAAAGCTTTGACAGTTCACAATAAATGAAACCTGACTGGATTTATTAGGAATTAGTTTGCACTTATAATGCCCGGATTCACTCTTTGTGCTGATGAAGACAGGTATAGGCCCCTTCAGCTTATCACATGCTATGCTAGTACAACAACACCCGCGGAGTATTCCCAGGTTTGTCTACTGGCTATAAAGACTTTTTTTGTGAATGACATTACACAGATATTCGTGTAACCTATATACAAGAACGATCATTGCCACAAATTCTTTTCACGTAACCAAATAATAGTTTACGGCACAGCTGGAAAAAAAGTTAATTTCTCGGGAAAAATCATTTTTTATCCAAAAATTTCTCGCAAGTATAATTCAAATGAACTGAGAACGATTACCGGACCAACCGCACTTTTGATTTATGTTCAACACTTGTCAACCTAAAAGAAGCTAGTTGTTTTGTTCATCTGTTGTTTTATTTGTGGTCATGCTAGGTATTATAGGACCATGCCCCTGACAACGAGTTTTATTCATGTAAACACTCAATCCCTAATGTCAGCCAGCATGTGTCAACCTGATGACCTATTTAAAGGGAGTCCTGCAGTCTAACAACTCAGACATTGATTGGTCTAAATCAGCACTTTCAGCGTGGTGCATAACACAAAGGTGTAATTTCTTCAAGCCTAATGTTATCAAATATATTCAACAAACAATAAAACAGATGAAACCGCAAAATGCATATTTTTAATCTACTCGAGATAGGGCCCAACTCGTACCATTTCACCTACCATTTGGAGGCAAAGGCCGGTGGAAATGCATAGATAGTAAAGCTTACAATCAATCAGCGCAAAAGTTCAAAGGTCATAGATACTTCATGCATTCCTTTGTTCTACTCTGAGTTGCTGACACATGGATCCTAAAATTTCTTGTCTCTTAGCTTTTACTTTTAAATAAATAATAATTTGCCAGATATTATATGTATGTGAATGACAGACAAGCAGTACTTCTGTGGCACTCCTTCACAGTGAACTTCTTGGAAAATAAACGTTATTTGTAACAGCTGTATGTGAATGCCATACCTGAATGAGATTGACAGTATAACTGCAGTCTTCTTTTTATTTGTACTACTTTGGAATATTTGGTAAATTTTTTCACACTTTCATGTGAAAAGTGAAGAGTAAAGATCTTTCTACAGCATTATTCAATAATAATATCAGCTTTTCTTTATCAATTGCATAATAGAAGCTGGTAGTGCTATTGGTATGTATAAATAACTCCCACTGTGAAAACAACTCTGTCTGCTGGCTTTCGCATTTGTCTGGCTGTGAACGCCTCACGTCTAGCGTAGCATGACGTTCATTTAGCTGCTGCACGCAAATCCTACTATCTCGTCTATCGAGTGCAGGGAGGCTGTGTATTACCCATAGCTAACGCAGTGCTTGCAAGCGTACGTGATCATTTGATATGTAAAGTTTTAGCCTAGCACTGAAGGTTATTTCACTGCATTTGTATGGTCAGCTGCTATAAACAATTATTTAATGTATGAAACACTAAACATGTATGGAAAATGTCAACTCCAATTTTATCGAATATATTCAACAAACAAAAAAAGACGAAACTACCAAATGCGTGTTTTTATTATACTCGAGATAGGGCCCAACTCGGTACCATTTCACCTACGGTAATATGAGACAAAGGTCGAGGAACATGCATACATATTTAAGTTTAGAATAAATCCATGCGAAGGGTCAAAGGTCATGGATACTTCAAGCATTCCTTTGTTATACGCTGAGTTGCAGACACGTGGCTCCTAAAATTGGTTGTCTCTAAGGTTTCACTTTTAGATGATATTTTCCCAGAAATTATATGTATGTGCATGACTGACAAACAATACTTTTGTGGGACTCTTCGTCGGCAAACTTCTTATAAAATAAACAACATTTGTAACAGTTGTTGGTGAGTGCCGTACGGTGCCTGAATAAGATTGACGGTAAAACTGCAGTTTTCTTTTTATTTGTACCATTTTGGAATATTTGGTAGATTTTTTTCACACTTTCATGTGAAAAGTGAAAAGTAAAGATCTTTCTACAGTTTTATTTGATAATACCAGCTTTATTTTTATGACGTGCATAATAGAAACTGGTAGTGCCGTTAGTATGTATAAATAACTCCCACTGTGAAAACAACTACAGCCGGCTATCGCGTATCGCTGTGATCGCTGAAGCCCCACTGTGAACTCCATTAAACTACCCAAAGACTTCTTAATTCAGCGAACCATGTGGGTCAATACCTAAAATATCAATCTCAATTGAGATATTATGATACTTATTCTGTGAAAACTCCATGTGAAATTATTTTTAAAATTTTTTTTGATCCTTTTTTTTTTTATCGACAAACGAAAATTTCCTGTGAGTCGGACAGATTTCCCAAGAAGGAGCTTCCCGGTTTCCCCATTTTTCCCAGCCATGCCCCTGGTATCAGTTTTATTTAATATCTACTGTTTGTACAACCTCTAAAAAAAATCCTTATCTCTTACATGTTAACATTTTCTTAAAACAGTGTGTACAAATGAGATACCCCTCTGACTAAGCCCTTGTCTACAACAACTAGATCTTCTGCAAGAATATTGATGGGATATTAGAGACTATAATAGCTTTCAAACACATTCAGTGATAACATATTAAAGAGGATATTGGTAATAATTCCGGAATTAATCAAGACCATAACCATGAGAATTTACTATACAAAAGAGTTCCCTTTCATACATTCACCATTATCTGACTGATGATTTCCAATGCTTCTGTGATAGTGGGGAAATCCACCCAAGAATTTTCAAATCTGCCTTGCTATGTGCTTCAAATAACATGCTTTATCATTAGATTTAGAACGCATTTGGTCTAAATAACAAAAAAATGATAGAGAGAAACAAACTACATCCTAAATGACGGTCAATCCATTATTTTTTGGGCAGTGTTGAAACAGGTTAATATATTCACTTAAAATTGGGTGTTAAACAACTGTGTGTCATTCCTGATACTAATTTCTAAGCTTAATAAATAAATAATTACGTATTAGCTATAGAAATGTTAAGATTAAATTTGTTTTTGTTGCCCACATGTTTTAGGAGGTAATGCAGCATGTCCTAGAGCAGTACCTGATTGGCAGAAAGGAGTGTCCTTGTTCTTCACAAACTCACCACGCCGCCAACTCTGTGATAAGGCGCATGATGAACCGGGAGATTCTGTGGGGATAGGAGAGAGTAGCAGGGAAGGGTGCAGGTTTGTGTTCTTATAACTGAGAACAGAGTATTCAGAAGGGTGCAAATACGTGCTCCTATAATAGTACATGTAGGGTAGAGCACTCTGGAAGGGTGCAGATAATATAACTGAGCTGTGAAAGTTTTTGCACCTCAAACAGGCATTGTCCGAAAACCAAACTTGTGTCTCGTCACACTAGTATTGCCCATCTGCTATCCAAAAGAAAACTTAACCACAACGTGAACAGTTTTAACTGTGAATTGAGAAAAGTGTGTATTTGACATGCTTGAGGTTGTCATCATTTATAATTTAAATTTATATGTCTAGTTGGAATCAAAATAGCAAGTCCAGGGCTCAAAATGTATATCAATATGGCAAAGTCCAACTTTTTCGGTACCTTGTCCGATACAAAAACTTATGTAATAGAAGCCATTTTAATCCACTTTCATCACTTATTTTCAGTTCAACTAAATGGTTTTATTTTCAACAGAATTCATGACAAATTCAACTATTAAAAAGACTATATATTTTACCATTTAACGAAATAAATAGTTCTTTAATACTAAGTTTTGTTCACAAATTTTATTATCATAACAATTTTCTCCCTGAAATACTTCAGAACTATTTTACTAGATTAATAGCATTACATACTCATAATACACGCCAGCTAAATCATGAACTGTTCAGATCACACTACTCTTCTAGAACGTCATTTTACACTTTAAAAATCACAGGCTCTAAACTTTGGAATTCAATTCCAAATCATTTAAAATGTATTTTTTCGAAATCACTGTTTAAAAAGAAGCTTAGAGATTTTCTCATCCAAAATATATAGAATTGTCAACATCTGTCATTAATCAAATTAGCTGACAATCTGATTTACTTATGTTAATACCTGCTTAATTCGGAAATTAATTTATACATTCTTGTACAATGAATTATATATTATCCGTTTTGTTTTTTTGTTGTTGTTTTCTTTTTCTATCTGACATAATTCATCTTGCACTAACTTCTTTTTGTTTTTTGTTTTTATCATTAATATATTTGTTGTTAATTTTAGAATTGGTATATTAACAATAAATTAATAATGCTAACCCCTTTTTATCGTATATGAATTAATTCTATCTGTTCCTGTTATTATCTGTTATTATGTTATAATCTTTATTAAACGATCTCTTTGATCTGTATGAGTATGAACCAATAAACTAAGCTAATCTATAATCCTAAAACTTGAGAAACACATTAACGGGGTTAGACACAAGAGAACCATGGCAATTTTGGATGCATAAATTCAATGATCCACAAGATGAAACGGTTGACAAGTTGGCCAGGTCATGTTTCAGCCAGAATCGAATAAGCTTCAGTAAGTTTTATTCCCGCTATATTTGTAATTCCATACAGTTTGAACAGTTCTTTGTTTAACATCTATGGGGAAATAAAAAACAGATAAATTAAGCCTTAACAGGTAACATAGTTATAAACACACATTCCTGTTGATGTAGACCATAATTGCGTGCTTCAGATTCCCAATGCGTATTTTTCGATTCCGCGTTAGATATCAGATAACTTGATTTATTTTAATTAGACAGCACCATCCACTATTGAATAATATATGTTTGTATTACACGATTCCGCCATCATAAACCACGGTAAAAGCGATTTGGTTTGATGAAAGACATCCGTTCTCTCAATTTAAGAAAAAAAGCAATCCAGCGTGAGTTTTAAAACCAATGAAATATAAATGACATACAAGTCTAACACGCCATCTCCATACAGAGTCGACGGTTGTTGATAATACGAGGAGGGCCTGATGTCATAAATCTGTTCCGTAAACCGCAGTGAAAGGCCATCATTGTTTGACGTTTAAAACATCAGTGATTTACTGCGTGAAATGTTTGTGGCGGAGAGATTTGCCATTCAAACTGAGAGACATTCAGTTATTTTGAACCATTAATCGTGAGTACAATAAATTCATCAAATACATTATGCACGAAAAAGAATATAGCAATTGGATGTCAAATTGGCTTATGTTTCCTTGCATATTATAGAATTGAACAAAAATATCAGGGTCAGATATACAGCAAAAATGCGAATTAAATTGTCATTAAACCTTCATTTTCATAACTATTTTTTTCCAATGGTTTTATGTGCCGTACCATTCAGTTTTATTAAAAATTTGTTTAAAGCGATCATATCCGACAACTTAAATATCCACATTTATCAATTATATGTTATTTTCATCCGGCGAAACTTATTTTAAATGGTGTTTTCTACAAGTAAAATGTTGCCCTATCGAGACTAAGCCCGCGGTCGTAGCTAGGTAGTACGAGAATGCTGCTTCGATGTACTGTTCAGAGGATCAAGCCCACATGTGGATCTCACGTCTATGAGTGAGACACATGATATGGCTCTCGCATTGTCGCGGTGGTTTTTACGGCATTTCAATCCGATTTTCCATCGTTATTGACAAGGAACATTGTGAAGTAGTCAATCCGTCGTCATATAAGTGAAATACCCTTGAGTACTATGTTAAACACCAATCAAACAAACCTATCTAGACCTATTCTTAGGGGCAGCGTGAAGCTGAGCAGTCTGCGTTGCCTCTGTACTGCTGGCGATGGTCGCCCTGATCCGTTTCTGTTTTTTGTTTGCAACGTCTCTGTGGTTCTATTTAACCCGCTGGTTACTGGGTATGCACACCGCCAAATGATTTAAATTACTATTGAAATGGTCAAAAAATTGTCAAAACGAGTGTTTCTTTCATTGTTTTCATGACCAGTTGCAACTCATGTACTCCAAATTTAATGATTCTTGAATATTAGTGAAGTCATTGGACATGATTGGATGAGCAATGGAGAAAGCCAATTTGTGCCCAATATACACAAAAAAGGTAACTGTTAGTTGGTTAAAACTTTCAAGTCAATCTCTCCTAAGTGTTCTGTGTCAAGGATATTTGAGAAAACGGTACTTTAAAAGCTCTATGAATTTTTTTCAAAGCACAATACAATGACACCTAAAAACTCAGTATTCAACCTGGTGATAGCGTTTTAGAGCAACTTGTAAAAATTGTCCACGACAGCATATAAAAAAACCTTTACAAAGTAAACGAGGTCGGTAATGTATCTTTGAACATTAGTAAAACACTTGATAACATCTGGTACCTTTTCTAAACATTTGATAAGATCAATAGTCGAACATGTTGACAACTGCTGCAAAAAGGAAAGTGACTGTCAGTTTAGAATCTACCCTATTGTGCACAGGTCGTTTTGCCGAACAAACAGTCAATGAAAGAACTAGGATGGACGACTCATAAATGCACGCGATATTGACGAAGGCTTCATCTGTGGATATAATTCATAATAAACTTGCGTCCAAATACCTAGCTGAATTGATGACGAATTTCAACTAATGTACTCCAAATTTCATTGTTCTTGAATATTAGGGAAATAATTTGACATGACATTGGAGAAAGCCAGTGTGTTATCAAAGTCATGTTGAACAAAATCCTGAAAATGCTTTCTTTAACTATATGTTTGACCATGCATTTGTCAGCCATTATATTAAAAGGATGAGGCTAGGCCTCGTCAATAGTAGTTCGGACATTAGAATATTATATATAATGCGACCACTATTAAGCAACCTTTTCTTTGTTGCCCATCATTTCAAGCTGCAGACAAAGGAATCATCATACCAATGGTGTTCTCAGTTCTTCTGATGTTAACTTCAAAATGCATCTGGATTCCTCTAATATCGGTTATTCTCAAAGCTAATACCACATTTTAAACAAGGAAAATGAACTCTTCTTTGATATTGTATTTCCAGATATAAATGCAAGTGGTATATTTAATATCAACATTTCCTAGACATGTAAACCGTCATGATGCTGATGCATTTAATGGAATTATGATTTTAAAACATAATTCATCACATAGTCATCAGTTTATAACAAAATGAAATCATAATCACAAATACGAAAGCTTGTCAGAAACGTACATATTAAAACTGGAAAATGTAAACAACGAAGACGAGGAGAAAGAAAAAGTAACGCTGTGTACATAAACAAAAACACCAAGAATACGCTTATGTATTATGGACAAATCACGTGTACCATCTGAAGGGTTTATAAATCACACGGACCATGCGGGCTTAATCACACAGACCATTTGTAAAATGGCTTAATCATGCGGATTAGATGGATAAATCACACAGACCATTTGTAAGATAGCTTAATCACGCGGATCAGATGGATAAATCACACAGCCAATTTGTAAGATGGCTTAATCACGCGGATCAGATGGATAAATAGCACGGACCATGTGTGAGATGTCTTTATCACGCGGATCAGATGAATAATTCACACGGACCATGTGTAAGATGGCTTAATCACGCGGATCAGATGGATAATTCACACGGACCATGTGTGAGATGGCTTTATCACGCGGATCAGATGGATAATTCACATGGACCATGTGTAAGATGGCTTAATCACGCGGATCAGATGAATAATTCATACGGACCATGTGTGAGATGGCTTAATCACGCGGATCAGATGGATAATTCACACGGACCATGTGTGAGATGGCTTTATCACGCGAATCACATGGATAAATCACACGACCGAAGTGTAAGATGACTTAATCCCGCGGATCAGATCGATAAATCACACGGACCTTTGTAGGATGGTTAAACCACAGCGACAATTTGTAAGATGGCTACATCACATGGAGGGTGAAGGATGGATACATCGCACGGACACAGTGTATGATGGATAAATAACACAGATCATTTTTAGGATGGATAAATCACTATGTGTAGGATCAGAAGTATATTAACTAGAAGTATGTAACTGCCATAAAGTTAGGTCCACGGCATTGTAGACCAGCAAGAAACGGTGACGTCGGATTTCAGATGTGTAGTCTTTACTTGTGGGGAACTCTGGGTAATTTCATCCCTGATCAGCCACTACGTATATCAATTGTTTTCGTCCAGAAGATTGGTTTAATATTTGTCAATTATGGCCTATTTAACATGCACATATTGAACTACATGTAGGTAAATGAATTTCGTTTTGTTAAAAAGATTATGATCGAGGAATGCCATAAGTTTCCCATGATGCATCATTTTTGAAGTTGCGTTCTTCTGAATTTTCTTGTGTGATAGTTACAACAGTGGGCTTGGTCGCCAATGCCGGTTAGCTTATTAATATGGCAGTTGCTTACTTCTAGTTAATAGACTTCTGGCAAAATATATAAAGCACACGAACCGTTTGTAGGATGGCTACATCACACAGAAAGTGTAGGACGGATAAATCACACAGACAATGTTTAGGATGGATAAATCACACTGACCATGTTTAGTATAGCTAAATAACATGTACCGCCTGTAAAAAGCTACCCTACACATGGTCACTGTGATTTATCCATCCGCCACGTGGCCCATGCGATTTTTTCATTCTACACATAAAAAATGATGCATCATGGGAAACTTATGGCATTCCTCGATCAGAATGTTTTAACAAAACGAAATTCATTTACCTACATGTAGTTCAATATGTGCGTGTAGGTTAGATAAACTGCATGAGCCCAGTGTAAAATGGATAAATCACACTGATCGTGTAAGATGGATAAATTACACGAGTAATGTAAAGACGGTTCATGTTTAGGATGAAAAAATCATATTGACCCTGTGTAGGATGGATAAATCACACGGTCCATGTGTAGAATGAATAAATCGCATGGGCCACGTGGCGGATGGATAAATCACAGTGACCATGTGTAGGGTAGCTAAATCACACGGACCATGTATAGGATGGTTAAATCACATGGACCACGTTTAGGATGGATTAATCACTCAGACACTGCGTTGCATGGATAACTAAATCACACCTACCACGTATAGGAGGGTTAAATCACACGGACCATGTGTAGGATAGACAAATAACACGGGCCATCTGTAGGATAGATAAATCAACATGCATCACACAAAAACGTCCCGTACAGACCCATCTGGTTGTGTCTCTGATTGATAAATCACACGGACTGAATGGAAGAGAGACAAATCCGATGAGAACGTCTCAATTAGTCATTGAACTGATCGACTTCGTTTCCGACTTAAAACAATATTAGCTTCAAAAAACGATATATAAAAGACTTGTTACAGCTGCATTTCACCAACGATGGGTTTATTGTGTATGGTATGATAAAATTCGATCAGACTTTGTTAAATGAGCTAATCGCATTACAATTATATAAAGCAGGTACTATTGCAATAACAACCTGGAAGAGATGTTTTATATTACTTTATTGATTAAACCGACTACATTATTCTGTCAGTACAAGCAATTTTATGATTTTGTATTTATTAAGGTAGTATAAAAATTACAGATAAAAATTACAACTGGAGAATTTCGTGTTCTGCGAATATAAAACACCAGCGTGATTGTAAATCAGTGTGTGTGTGTTTAATAGTTTTTACTCCACTACAGAATTTCATCAGTGGTAACTTATTACCTTCGCCACATAAATGGTTGTAATAAAAAAAAAACGTGTTTGTCTTTCCTTCAATAGTTCTCAACTGTTTTTATGTGCTCGTCAATAATTCAGTCGCCACACATAAGTAATTTAATATCAGCGTTAAGGCGCGATATGAAGCCGAACTGTTTTTGATGTCTTTGTATAACGTCCTGTGATTGTCTCGTATTTTCTGGCCCTGTCTTTGTTTATTGCCGTTGGCGTCGAGGGTGATTTCATTCACCCAATGTCTGTCATCTAAAGGGAATATTCTGAAGTACGGCGCTCAACCGCAATTAAACAAACAAACGCAACTTGTTTCAACTTTAATTATCTCCTGTTCGCCAACTAACCATGGAAGGAGACCGAGCAAATAAGAAACCGAACGATACAAATGTTTTCGACAAGTTTTATAAACTGACATTATAGAGCAAGTCCACGTCTCATAACGTGCATGCACTTCCGAAACGATGCACAGGGGCTCGGTACCAGAGAGACCGTCTGTAGGTATGGACAGGATATTTTATACATATAGACGGTATTTATGGTACCGAGCCCCTGTGAAACGACATAGGTATAATATGTCCAGTTTTCAAACTTGCCAAAGAGATAAATATATCCCAGTAGCCAATGTTGTCAAAGAAAAGCCATGCTAAAGAACTAAAACAGTCTTTTTTATGTTCGTTTCTGTTAGTAAGTAATCAACATCTGTGATCAGTTTTTATTTACAGTGCGCTTTGGTGGTATAAATAATTGCAATTCGAATATATCGAATATCCAATGATTTCATCTTTAGTGTAAAAGAAAAACCATGCTATAAAGAACTAAAACAGTCTTTTTTATGTTCGTTTCTGTTAGTAATTAATCAACATCTCTTATCAGTTGTTATTTTACAGTGCGTTTGGATGGTATGAATAATTACAATTCGAATATATCGAATATCAAATGATTTCATCTTTAGTGTAAAAGAAAAGCCATGCTAAAGAACTAAAACAGTCTTTTTTATGTTCGTTTCTGTTAGTAATTAATCAACATCTCTAATCAGTTGTTATTTTACAGTGCGTTTGGATGGTATGAATAATTACAATTTGAGTGTATGGAACATCAAATGATTTCATCTTTAGATTCTATAAGTAAGATATCACACATAGCAGCAAATAAGGGCGATACAAATTATCAAATAAAATAAATTAAAAAACAATTAATACTAGTTTATGTTAACTTTGAATGGATATTGCTTTATGTAACCTTGGGCTAGACCTAAAGGCAGAACACAAATGTATGGTAAAATGACAAATGTAAAGCGGTCCCAATTACACTCAGGAAGTTAGCATCTCAGAAAAGCAGTCCAATCTCGCGTGTGTGGATGTTTTCATATGTAACCATCTATACTCGATCTTACCTTAAAAATATTGCACACCAGGTTGTTTAATTCGTGACAAGTAATTTTTTTTAAATTCTTCCGGGAGTTCCAAACTATACACAGTTGATATAATTCAAAATTGTAACACTCAACATTTCTGCAATCTTTTTTAATTGTGTATCCGTTTTATGGAACAATCTTTGAAGTAAACACATTTCCAAAGCCGTGTTTTCTTTACTACCACTAAGCATGCCCAAATAACATTTTATTACGAAGACATTCTTAAGAAGAATTTCTGACCACAATAAATCGTATATAAAACATTTCCTACATTTCAAAAACGGTATAGTCCACTGATATTGCTCTAACCAAGATTTCGAAAAATCTCTGACCCCAGGGCTAGTCTACTACATTAGTTGAGTTTTTTGATAGTAATTTAACCCAGAAACCCACGACCTTCCGCTGGTTGCTGGCATACCAACCCACAAACGGTCTGCAGGAATCCAACCCGCGATCCCAGAGGTAATGGGATATGTTGACCAGAGCATACACTCACTAGAGCGTACACTATAGACCATTCCAAAATGTTCATTTTTTGGTATCTTTGTGGTTCCCCCGTCCCGCCCCCTCGCCGTGATACCCTTAACACGTGCTTATTTTGCTTAATGGTTTATCCAGCCATGGTCACAGCTGTGCATTAGTCATACTTTCCAACCAAGCCTGGCTGCTACAGCTTTCATCTATAATAAGGATCTTCTAGGATATTAAACTATAAACTGATTCGAGGCAACAGGGCGATAGATAAATTAAGATGACAAAAACATTTTCTTGGCTTATTCTTGTCCTGGTATTACCATGATCTGTGCGTTCTATTAATATCAATCGATCTTCGATGGACATGTGCCTGTTTATTGGCTAGCTAGCCAGCCCGGAATGGTCGTACAACATGACACAACCACTAATACAACGAATATAAGGTTTGTGTGTTTGATTAGTGTTTAACGTCGTACTCAAGGGTATTCCACTTATATTACGACGGATTGCCCACTTCACACTGTACATAGCCTTATTACGGTGGAAAACCGTGAGG